>RJWH01007040.1:0-45407 GCA_004363575.1 Solenodon paradoxus | reverse complement strand
TGGTGGTGATGATGGTGATGGTGGTGATGGTGGTGATGATGGTGGTGGTGATGGTGGTGGTGATGATGGTGGTGGTGATGGTGGTGATGATGGTGATGGTGGCGGTGGTGGTGGCAGCAGTGGTGGGGTGTGTGTGTGTACGCCAGGATGGGAACTAAGGATGAGACTCTGGAATGAAGGGGCGCATCTTCCTCTGTGGCTGTGGGGGAAAACCTGACTGTTCAGGTCAGATGTCAGGCCACGTATTAGAGCGCTTATGAAAATGATTTTCATCTTTTCCATGGATGAGACCCCAGGTCATTTGAAGGACAGAGATCTGAGTGCCTGAGAGGAAACAGACTGCTTTCCTTCTCCGGAGAGGGGGAGAGATTGCTTGAAGAATGATCGGAGTGGTTGAGGTCCGGTGGGCCAGGGTGAGGGCTTCTGCCTCTTCCTCACCCCTGAAGACTGCAGTGGGGTGAAGACGGAGGACTCTTGAGTTCTTGGGGGGGGCGACATGGATAAGAAGTCCCGGGTGGGAATGAAGTGTTTGGACACCAGTCTCTTTCCACAACCTTACTGAACATAGATGACCCTAAGACCTTTTGGAGACCCTGCCTTGGAAAATGGTCATGTTAGATTTCCCTAAGAAGGTGGTGCATGCCTCTTGCTTTGGCCTTGTCTGTGTTTTTCTCAACACCCGGTTCAGTGCCTGGTAGATAATACTTACTTGATTTTAGTTGGCTTTATTATTTTTTTTAAAGAGCTGTTGATTGTTGTGTAGGTCATTTGGGAGTTTTAGAGTGAAACACTGTGCTTAGGAAATGAATTGGTTTCTTTCCACAGGCAATTCTACCTTAAACATAAAGACCTATGAAGTCAGTATTGCCTGTGAAATGTAACTATCCTGTTGAGTCTGGATTAGTTAGAGAGGCCCCCGCCCCTTTTGCTGCTTGCTTACACACATTCATATAAATGTGAATATATATATATATTCCTGCGTTTCACAGGCACTGGACAAGTGAGGATGTTCTCTTCTTTCAGAAAAACCCATACAGGCACGTTCAAACATGGAGAAGGACCAGGTAGCCAGTATTAAGCGAGTTTCTGCCCAGCATCAGGCCATATACTAAGGGTATGGACAAAGATGGGTAACAAATAGTCCTTGTCCCTGAAGAGCTTGTGGTCCTTTTTGGGTGGGGGTGCTGATATAGGCAAAAAAACCTACCTGGAGCTCAGTTAGAAAGGGGGTTTCATTCACTCAATCGTTCATTCATTCACTGTGCATCATCTACAAGCGAAAAGATAATTTAAGTCAGTGATAAACAAGTTTTCATTTAGAGAGATTCAATTTTTCATATGCGTTTGTACAAGATTCTTTTTTATCCTCAGATAATTTTCTTTTTTAATCTACACGTAGTGCTGGCTTATTGTTGAGAATGTGCATTCGGAAAATATGATAGAGTGTGAGGGATTGGAAAACCACTGTTTAACTCCAGCACCCAGAAAGAACCCCTGCTGGTTCATTTGAGATATTTCCTTCTACTCTTGTTTCCTAGGTGCTACTCACTCCCAGTTTTAAGGTAAAAGATAATTGGGGAAAGGTAGACTTTATCTTGAATGAAACTGTTTCCCCCAATGCATTGAATGTTTGATATACCCGTGCATATGCATCTGGTGAGCGAAGGAGCATAGAAGCTAATCGAGCTTCAGATGAGGATAATGTAGGAGGCTTCTGTGGGTTTTGGAGAAGAGTGGAGGCATTGGCAGCGCTGTGAAAATAGTTACCCAGAAGTGCAGGATCTGTGGTCATATGCAAACGCTCCCCGCTTGACGTTTGGTGTGTCCAGCAGGAGCCGACACCAGCTGCGTCCACGGCACATGCCAGCAGCAACGCGAGTCACTCATCATTGGTCGTTTCCCAAGGTGCCTGAGACACTGCAGGCTGGAGATGTTTCCTCTACTTTCAGCCCCAGGAGGGAGAGGACAGCCAGTCCTGCTCGCTGAAGGATAAGTGTAACGTGTAAGGATGCCTTTGTTGGTGACGTTTAAATAAATGGTGGGGCCCTTCTTGGCCTCCATGCTGTGTGCCTTGAAGTAACTTGGAAGCCAGAGATGTAGCCCCAGGTCACCAGAAGCCACGTGTGCTCTGTGGGCTGAAGTGAAAGCTGAGTCCCAGACACAGGCATGGAAGCGCCTTCGGTCATGTGCGCAGAGGCCAGTCGGTGGTCGGCTGGCGAAATCCAAGGGTGTGATGGGGGGCCCGGCTTTCTAATTCTCCCCACCACTCACGAGCTCTGTGGCTTGGCCGAGCCAGTCACCATTCTCTTCTTACAGAGGGGACCTCTCCATACACATCTGAACAAAGAGGCAAACACCCTTGCCCTGCCTGCCTTACCTCATAGCGAGTTTGCGATAAAGCGAGACAAGAGAAGAAAAACGCTTTGGAAACACAAAATCGCCGACCGACTGGAAGGCCGTCTGTCAGCAGCCTTCCTCTGGGTCTGGTCACCCTCGGTGTTGAGTGTGGTTGAGTGCGGCGCTGGGGGGCGGGTGGGGGTGATGGGCATTGCGTTGGCCCCCAGCACCCCTCTCCACGCCCGTGGGGAACAGGCCGCAGGAGAGCCGGGGTGAAGCCTTCACGGTCCGGTCCGGACGCCGGGAGCTGGCCTCAGCGGACTGCCCAGACTGGCAGGTGACAGAGCGACTCAGCTGCACGCTTCCTTCTTATTACCCAGACGCGCAGAGGGCAGGTGACATCTCTGGTTTTCCAGCGCGGCGCTTACCAGCCGTCGCCTCCGCTTGGCTCTGCTTGATAGTGTGACAGGCTGTCGCAGTGTCTCTGGGTCAGTCTTGTCGGATGCCTTCTTTCAGGTCACCGTGCCTGCTTTCCGTCGCGCGGATATTCTCCTGTCCGCTCTCTGTTGAGAATGGGGGCCGGGAGCACAGGTGAGCTCGCGACCCTGGCCTTGGCCTCGTGGGGCCTGCTGTGCCTGAGGCCTGTGCTGGCATTTGTGAGGGTGGGACTACATCTCTGCCGCGCTTTGGGGTGTTGTGTTGATACACGGCCCTCAAATTCATGTTCTGAGTGTTGAACGGGGCCAGCGTCCCCGCGCTGGGCGGCGTCTCGATCCCGCCCCGGCCTTCGCCTGGTCACTGACCCCGCGCACCCCGGAGGACGGAGCGCAGGAATGAAGAAGCCCGCGTGCCCGCTGTCTCGGAGCCGCTGTGAGGACAGCCTCTGACCTGCTTCTCCCACGGACTCATAGTGATAGATGTGGGGGAAGCATTTGACGAGATTCAGCGACTGTTTATGATAAAAACTCTCCAGACACCCGCAGCCAGCGTCAGACTCACTGGAGAAAAATGGAAAGTGTTTCCTGCGGATCTGGAAGAAGACAAGGCTGTCTGCTCTGCCCACTGCTCTCCAACATGGTGCTGGAGGTCTTTGCCAGAGCGGCTAGGCAGGAAGAAGTGAAAGGAACCCAAACTGGAAAGGAGGAAGTGAGACTATCACTGTTTGCAGGTGATCTGATCATATATGTAGAAAACTAAAAAGCAGCCATCAAAAAGCTACTAGAATTAATCGAGTGTAGTAAAGTGACAAGCTGCAAAATTAATATCCAGACATCTGTTGCATTCTTGTGTGGTGCTCCCAACTAGACCCCACCTTGTGCTAAGTCTTCATCCCCTGACCACCCCACCCTGCGGGTCCTCGGATGCGACGGAGGGGTTGGCGCTGTCCCAGAGGCATGAAGCCTCCTCGGGTGTGGCCTCAGCTTCTCAGGTGCTGTCACACTGTGGGGTGTGGCATTCCAGAGGTGCTGCCCTGACTTGGTTAGGCCTTGAGCTGCGCCTGGTACAGGTGGTCGTCGGGTCTGTTCTCCCGACTGGATTCTCCCAGGTCCCCGTGCTTGAGGGAGAGAGTGTCCTCCTTTCTCCTTGCATCCCGCGTCCACTCTGCCTCTGCTTTAAAGCCATCTCAGTGGCCAAGTGCTCCCAGGCTTGATAGTGATGTTAGCAGGAGCTTGAGAATTCAGGCCGCCTTCTCCAGCGGTCTGTCCTGATGACAGCAGCGGAACATGGTGCTCTTTCCCTGCTGCTGTCACCTCCCCAGACGTCCCTGGGGCAAACAGATGCTTCCAAAGGAGTATGGGGGGTTACCACGTAGGTGAGGACACGCAAAAGAGGAAAGAATTGTACGCTGTAAAAGGTACTGCCCCACTGAAAACAGACGTTTTAGGCAGTGGAAGGGTTTAGAAGTGAGTGTCTGAGGCCGCCTTTAAGGGGATCCCCTCTGCCGGTACCTGTGTGCTGGGTGATGTCCTCACGCAAGTGAGTGTGGGACTTGGTTGATTGTCCAAGGGCGTGGAGGGAGCATTTCTCCTGTCTCAGGCACGTGGCACAGAATTGCCCACAGACGCACGTCTGCCTGCAGGGGCTCCCGTCCTCGGAGGGCGGTGGAGAGAGGCGTTCCGAGTGGTTCCCTTGTTGGTAAATACGGCTGACTTCTGGTGAGGGGCCTCTTCTGGGTCTGGTTTTCCTCTCTCCTTGCTAGGGTCTGCTTTCTGAGTCTCCTCAGCTTCCTCCAATGTCCAGTTTGAGGCCGTTTTGCTTTTTCCTATAAAAAGAATTCCTTTCACGTCAGTCTAAGTTTTCACAAACATGTCTTCTATAGAAAGGACATGGTAAAGCAGATCCCTTCAAATTGGTCATAAGTAGAAAAGCCAAGTTCACTGCAGGGCTGGTGCTGCTGCTGTGGTGGACCTGTCTCTAGCCCAGATCCCTTCCCCTTTTTAGACACAGGACGGCGTCTTGTTTGACACTCGTTCTCTCTCCGGGTCTGGGGTCTGGGGCTCCTAGTGCCCTCGTGGTTATGAGCAGTGTTTCTCGTTGGACCCGAGTTAGCAGGCACTCTGCTCCCTGGGAAGGTGGAAGGAACTGGGAGAGTGGTGAACCAGACAGGCCAGGAAGGTGAGAACAAAACAGAGACGCCTGTGGTTGGTTCCAGTGGGAAGAGCAGGGGCCGGGGGTGTCGGAGAACAGTCTTGTGGCCCATAGGCTTGTTCAAACCTTTTTCCTTGGGCCTGGTGAGCTGAGCTGTGCTCGGAAACGTTTCTTCCACCCATATCGTTCCGAGATGCAGGGACAACGGGAAGGCCATGAGGGTAGAATTCAGGTGGTCAGTGGTCTCAGGACCTATCTTCCTGGTTTTCTGAAGACTGTCCATCCTTCCCAGGCCTTTGTCTCTGCAGCTCAAGTGTCCCTGGTGCCAGAGCTCATAGGTGACCAGGCATCCTTGTGTGATGAAGAGGAGCTCCCCACCCCTGCAGAGAGAGAATCCTGCTGGTGAGCAAATGGCCTCAGAGCATTTTGGACCTTAGAACCTTTTGAGAGAAGGGCTGAGTTTCTGAGCTTTCCGGACCTGTGTTGAAAAGCTGGCACTCTCCCAGCCTGTTTCTTAGGATCCGAGTCTGACAAGGGATGTTCCCAACCTCCCTGGATAACGCCTTCCTCAGGGCTCCGTCAGAGCTGGCTGCCGGCTCTCCCAAAGCCCAAGGAAGACCACCTTGTGACCTTCTTGCCAGCTCACGCGCTTGCGCTTTTCTCCTTTTGAGGCAGATAGAGAGAGTGACAGCAATCCAGAATCTTCATCTCCATGGGAGGTGCATCCCCTTCTAACCACGTCATCTCCGCAGGAGACACTGGGCGATTAAACTGCTCTCTTGGGTTTCTTCTGCGTCTCCTTCTAATCAGAGCTCCTTAGCCTTGCCCCATAGTCTCTGGACCTTAGGAGAACTCACAATTTGGAAAATAGTGATTTTTTAAGGCATCTTAAGACATTCCAGGTGTGTGCTATGACTATGCTCGTGACGTGTGGGGACATAAATGCTCATGTAGGGAAGCCTACTTTGGCAGGTGTGGCCATGGTCCTAGAGAGGGAGGTGCATGGATGGCATTTGGAAGGTGAGATCATTATCTAGAGTGACAGGTGGGGCAGAAATTCCTGAGGGAGGAAGGTGGGCAGAGGTGGAGAGCTGTGTGAGATCTTGGAGGATTAGGGGGCGTCGGGTAAGAGAGACTGGAGATGCAAGTGCGAATTGGATTTTCCTGTTCCAGGATGTGGATTTTATCCTGGAAGCGGGGTGGGAGTTAGGAAGGATTTAAAGTGTTGAAGTGATGGCATAAAAATGATAACTTAGGATGACCAGGGTAATGCTGCAAGGGGCAGAAATGGAGATGAGAAGTCTAGTTAGGAAGCTCCTGGAATAGAGCCACTGATGTCAGAAATGCAATGGCCGTGAAGTCTATAGGCGTCTGTGCCTACTGGCTGGGGGAGGGGTTAAGGAGAGGCGAAGTCTCACATAATCCCAGGTGTTCTGCTTGGGTTGTGGGCAAAGGAATCACATTAGAATTGTGGGAATATTTCTCCAGCTGCTCTTAACTTTCTACTGTCAAGGGGTGCTACAGCTGTTTTCTGCAACCTCTTTAGACATTCGCCTATAAAACATAATAGGAAAACCAAGTGACTGATGACTGGACACTTAGATAACTGACAAGTCAGCGCATCTGTGTGTGCACACTTGTGCTTGTGTGCCTGCGTGTGACACTGCACACGGTTTGGATGCAAAATCATGTGCTGCTTCCATCACCCTGGGTGCTTGACACACAATCATTTTTCAGCATTAAAATTCCCATCACCTCCCAGAAGTATTCTCTCTTGGATCCATTTCTGCTTGGCTCTGTGTGTACAAACATTCCAGCGGGATTGACTGCTGATGTCAAATTAATGTTTTTCCGGCCCTGGGAGAATGTCTGCCATGCGCAAAGTGGGGAATCCCAGGCTTCTAGCCAGATGTCGGCCCCGGCAGATGAGTGCAGTCAGTCAGCTTGGTCACGAATTGGCCTGGATAAGCCACGGAGCCTGCACCTGGATGCCCAGGCTGCTCTCCCAGCGTGCTTTGCGGCTGTTTCTGTGCTATAGAAACCTTGCACTGGGTGGAAGGGACTGCAGATGAGGAGCACGGGTCTTTTCAGCATTAACTGTGGCACTACTTCTTCCTCCACGTCTCATCTTCTTGTTACTGTTTATTTGAAAGGCTGCAGAAGCCTCTGGAAGTAAATGAAAGCACACTGAATATCTCTTTTCTACCCACCTGTTATGCAAGCTTTGGAGAGTTCTGGTCTAGTTTTCCTTTTCAGCCCAGTCTCAGTATGTCCATGCAGGCTGCGGTGGACCCTCGTCCCCAGCCCTGATATTCATTTCATGAGGCCATGGACCTGCAGAATGCACCCCCTAGGATATTCCTAGCAGGTAGTCTGAAGCTTTAGCAAGTCAACCTCTCATGTGTGCCTGACGTCTGGCACCAGACCAGCAAAGTTCAGACTGTCTTCCCACCGTTGGAACTCTTGGTCAGCGGACCTGTGCGCAGCAGGGTCGTCTCAGCTGTACTGTCCACTAGTGAATTCATTTGCATCTTGGCAGTAGGAGCTTTGTGAGCTGTATGAAAAGTCTCCCTGAGATTAGCTGTGTTCTTTTCCCAGAGCCTGCATCTCTGGAGGTTCTGATTCACATTTGTGACTTTCATTCAACACTGTGGGTTGCTAGTCAACCAGTATTTCAACAGAACTTTCCAACCAAAGTTTCTTCAGGAATTTATCAGCTATAGTTTGCTTGAATATAGTTCTTTAACTAGTGGGGTTGTGATGAATATCTTAGCTCATCCCGTTAACCATTCATTTTCAAGATCTTTGCAATTTTCAGAAGGCGGCTTGTACATTCCTTATCCCAAAGGGTAAAATGCTAACCTTCCGTGTTATCTGCTGTAGCAGTTCCTTTTTGTGTGTGGGAAGGAGGGGTTTGGAGTCCATTTGCCGCAAAGTTTTATATAAATTGATAACAGAAATGATTTTTAGCATTTCTCAAGAGATCCCGTATGCCTCACTCTAACAGAGGCACACATCAGCCTTGGCCATACAATTTAATTATCTGTAATTCTCATGAATCTGATTGCAATGTCTGGGTTTTGAGCTAGGACAGTAGAACTGCTGGATGCATGTATGGGTCACAGAAGTCTGAGCATTTAGTCGTCCTTGTTCTTCTTCCTCTTGAGAAAGACCAAGGCAACTCACAGCTGAGGCCCTTTCTCACACGCCCCACGCCGTGTGTGATCTTACAGGACTAGACTTAGCAGGACCTCACGATATAGTAGCAGCCTCGAACCCAGCCCCACATCTCTTTAACGCGGAGCGGAGGACCGTCCGTTAGGAGTCTCAAGCACTCTGGTGGCGCCATTTTCCCCATGCCAAGACTTCATTTCTTACACGTTTTAGTGGTTCTGCACCCAGGTCCACACTTGATTCCTTCCTTCCAGGACCCTTCTGTGTGTACTGCTGAGCCGTTGTTCTCTGGAACTCATCCACTTCTGGGCTGTTGGATTCAGTTTGATCTCCCCATATATCAACTTAAATGGTGAGAGGCTTGCGGATTCTGGGAGAGCCTTGTGGAGGTTAAGAACAAACGAAGGAGGCGGTTTATCTCTTGTAGTGTTGGGACTTTTAACCCTGTGTCTTCCATCCTCTCCTTCGGGTGGGGCTGTGCGCCGCCCCTTCCTCTGCACGTGCTGCTGTTGGGGGGACTCCCAGGCGCCGCTCAGTCCTTGAAAGGAAGTTGGTCTCCGGCTGTCTTTATTTAGGGGAGGCAACTCCCCCAAAACGCCATCAGCAGAAGTCTGCCTGACTGGATGTCTGCAGAGACCTTGTCAAGCCCGTGGCTGGCTGTGCACAGACGTGGCTGCAGCGTAGCGTGGAGGCTGTGTCCCCCTTGGGTGGGGAGTGGCCTGTGTGCTGCCCTCTGTCCTGGAGCACTGACCTCTGTCCTGGAGCACTGACCTCTCTGGGTCCCAGTTTCTTCGCTGTCGGGAAGGTGCTGAAGTGAAGAAGCGCTGAGTCCTTCCATCTTAGTCATTTGAAAGCATAGTGAGTGTCCTTGAGAACGCGCGGAGGAGACGTTCCTCCGCTGTTTCTCTTGACTCTTGAGAGGATGCTGGTCCTCTGCAGGCTGCCTGTGCTTGGGGTGAGGACAGCTGCTTCTGTTTTCACACACGACACACACACCAGAATAGGTCACCACCGCTCATGTCTGTCTCCGGCCCTGAGAAATCCGGCGACGACTAACGCCCCGTCTTGCCCGTCTCTGGGTGAGCAGGACGGATAAATTCTGAGCCGGTTACAGTGTCTTTAGTTCTTACTTTTATAGGACCCACCAGATATTTATGGGCTTCCCAAGTAAGTACAGTCAACAATTTGGGGGCAGCCATAACCTATAACAACTGCTCTTAATGTGATTTGTTTCCTCTCCTGGTCGGTAAAGAGGATTTTTGAAAGGAGAAAAGTTTTGTTTGAGTTTTCTCAGAGCCTCTAACTTCTTTAATTTGGATATTTGGCAAATCTTTCTCCCCAGAAATATCCATGTTGGCTGGCCCCGCCAGGTCTTTCCCCTCCTGTTAGAGGGGGTTTGAGCTTCCATTGATTTCCCCTCCACCACATCGGCTTGGGGAAGAGCTGGTCGGGAGGGCGAGCCTCGCCCTACTTAACCCTCCAGGACCAGGTCCTGTGCTTTGCCCTCGAGGCCCCTGCCCTTGGCACCCTCTTTGCAGTTTGTCTTTAGATATGAGTATTGTTCTGGAGGGCCGAGGGCGAGGAACTGGGATCGAGGAAACACAAGAAAGCCGTAAAGGTCAGGACACGCTCCGAGTTTGTAGAACGGCTGAGAGTCTGCACCGGGGAGCGGGGGCAGGCCAGAGTGAACCCCGAACCTGATCCAGGGAGGAGGCGGTAGCGGGGAGGGAGGTAGCCGGAGGCCACGGAGGTAGAGCGTGGAAGCTGCAGACCACTCAGCAGCCTGTGTCCACTGGCGCCTGCGGAGGGAAGGCGTGGGGTGGTGCTCGCTGCAGCAGTCCCCATGGCCGGAGGGCCCGCCTTGCAATGACCACGTCCCCTGCATGTGCGCACACGGTCCCCAAGCAGGAGAGTGCTAGTGGGAGCACCTGCCGGGGACATAGTACTTGATGTCACCAGCTGCTGTCCCCATACACTCCCTGGATCAAGTCATCCATGAGGTTCTGCCATTCCTGCTCCCCATGGAGCCTCTGTCATCTCCGTTCAGCGAGTCTGTGGCATCCAGAATTATCCCTTTAGCCTGGGCGACAAGGTGACCATATTAATAAACGAGACGCAGGCATCCTGATACTCCGTAGACCATCATCCTCTCACCCTGGAAGGTCTTTACAAAGGTCATCTTCTCTGTTCACGGTAACATGACTACCTGCGTGTCATCCTCTATCTCTGGCTGATGTGTGTCCTGGTGTCCCTGACTTCTTGGTTAACTCGTTTTGATAGGCGAGCCAGTTGCTTTTCCTGGCCACAGATAAAACCGTTCGTAGATGGAAGAAGTTCATTTATTGTTAGGCTCTTATTCTGTAGACATTGAAGGCCCTAATTGTTTTTTTTGACCCCAACTCTCCTCTTGGTTATTTTATTCCTCCTTCCCAAACTCAAAAGTTCTGAAGTCACACCTCTCTTGCTGCTGCCAGAGAACATCAGCCTTATCTGTGACCTGGCTCAGCGCTGCAGGCCTCATGGCTTTGACCTGCAATTAGATTTTCCTGGGACTTTTTATTAGAATTGATCCAGCCCAATTAAATTAATGAGCTTCTCTTTAGTCTCAGGCTCTGCTTTCTTCACTTATGTATTTAACATCTCCTTCAGTCTTTTCCAGATCAGACCTTCTCCAGGTCTGAAGGAACCTCTCTCCAGGTTGAAGATAAAAGGGTCTAGATTTATGATGACATTTTTTTAAACACCCAGGTTAAAAATGTGAACTTTTGAAGTTTCTTTAAACACAGTTGTTTAAAGGAGAAGTCACTCACCATCATTTGTTGGTTTATACCTGCTAGAGTCAAGTTCTCATTTGACTCAGAATCCTCTTCCTTGTCCTCCTGTTCCAGAGACTTAGTTCTCTCAACGAGAGGACTGTGTGGGGGACAGGTTCCCCAAGGCTCTCGATGGCTCTTAACATCACAGTCATTTGCCTCTGCCACCCCTTGGCCAAACACAATGCAGAAGAGCACTGTTGATTATGTCATTAGACCCAAACAGCTTAGTAAGTCCTTATGTCCTCACCCGGTGGTCACCTGTTGAGAAAGCAATACATGTGCATTGAAAGAAAAGTGTTTATTTCGTTTTTACATAACCATGGCTACTTACAGCTGAGACATATGTGCCTGGTGGGTCCTGGACAGCGTCTCGGGCCTGGCTGATGGCAGATGGGATATTGCTTCCCTTCTTCCTGTTCTGTATTGATTTTCACGCTGGGCTTACTTTTCTCCTAGCAGCTGACCCCGTCGGGTTTGTGAGGGTGTGATGTCATCAGGAGTGACGTGTGGTTTGCCGTGGACACTGAGGACTCTCCTGCTGGAGCTCAGCTGGCGCATGTCACGCACGGGGGAGTCTCCCTCAAAAATGTCCACATCCCGTGGAGCCCATAATTTGCTGTGGCCTGCAGGTGCCTTGAACATAGTTTGAGGTCTGGTAACAAAGGCATATAAGCTTTGAGATGTCCTTGCGGGGGGTGATTTTAGTGCTTTTGTCTCAGCCTCGTGGCCATTTTCTAGGTTGTCAGGCGTCTCCGGATGCTTAGCTTCCTTCATTCCCAGGGGACACTTCCTCTCCTTCTTCACTGGCTTTCCTGGCTGCTCAGAGTCTGTGTCAGGGACTTTGAAGACAGAGCTGACCTTCCCCCTATGGGAGACGTGAGAGAGCAGTGCCCAGCAGGCTGGAGGCTGGTAGTCGGAACCGGCCTCTCACTGTGCAGGGCACCTATGTCTTCATTCCTGGCAGCACCTTTTGTTTGGTGCTTGATGTATTTGCAGCTGGGACGTTCCTTTTTCATTTACAAGTTTCCTTCACAATGAAATAATCTCCTAATTTTCGAAGTAAGTTTTCAAGAACATTACCTGGTGACACCCTTTTCAACCCTCAGGTTTCATCGTCATCCTGTGAGTGACCTGCGGATGGCAAGTCACCAGCACCCGCAGGACCTGGAGCTGGTTTGAAATGCAGCACCTCAGGCCCCAGACCTGCTGAGTCAGAATCTGCATATTAGGAGGAGCTGCGTGGAAATCGTTTGCCATTAGGATTTGAGATGGAAAGTGGACATGCTTTGTCATTATGTGAAACCCGGGGCTTGACTGACCTTGGCCCACCTCCTCTGAGCGTGTTTCTCTTTGTCAGTGAAGGCCTGAGAGCAGACTGTTGCTGCCGTCTCCCCATTCTGTGCTCCATAGCAGTCCCTCAGCAGCAGGTCTTGTCACCTTTGTGGCTTCTGTGTCTGGCCACCACTGGGCATTCCCAGCTTTCCAGCCCCCTCTCTATCATGTACCCCACCTCTAAGCCCAGTGTCCCGAGCATGTCGGTGCGACGGTTTGTATCAGAATCATATGGGGACATTGTGAGCATGCAGATACCTGGGCCCTGCCCAGACCTGCTGAGTTGCAGACTTGGGGTGGGACCTAGAAACCCTGGTCTTCAAGCTCTGGGTTTGAGTGTCGGCGTTGACACCTTCCTGCCTCTTTGCAAGGCCAGTTGGGTCTCTCCTCTAGTTGCTTCCTCTTCTTGAAGAACACAGCCTTCCTGGGTCCTTAGAGAAATGGAGGCACAATGGAGGAAGGAGGGAATGGGGAAAGGGGGCTAATCTGGAGATGATAGACATCAATATGTGGTGACAGGGTGACTCAAGATCAGTTGTCTGAAAGACGTCTGGGCTGTGGGACAGGAGAGGAGACGGGAGCCTGGAGTGGCACTGGAAACCGGGACTGGGGCATTGAGGGGCTCAGGAAAAACCTGAGAGGGTTTCAGCCTGAGGCTGCAGAGCCTTCCTGGAGGGGGAGTGAGAGGTTGCGGGGCTGGACTTTGAGGGTAGGAGGGAAGAAGGAGTCACTGAGGCACCTGAGGTCAGCTGTAGGGGCAGAAGGGCACAGGGCAGTCCAAGGGGAAGGCCCAGGAGGGACACAGGTGGTCACCGAACCCTGTGGCCACCGTCTGTCCGCAGAAGGGCTCGTTTGTGCATGGAACCAGGGTTCCGCGTCTTTAGGGGCGTTGTGAGACCAGATGGGGTACGTTGAGAGAGTAACGGGGCGAGGAGCAGAGAGGAGAGGGCAGCGGCATGTGTTGGGGGCCGACGTGTTTTTGGGGGTGGCACCGCTGTTGCATTTGCGGGGAGGGGTCACAGGCCCTTTGATGGTGGGCGTGTCCAGGTGCAGAGGCAGCGGCCGCCCCCGAGTGGGCGTTTGCGTGGTGCCCGTGCCGCGTCCACGGCAGTGCCAGCTCGGGAGGCAGGGATGCGGGTCCCACGGGGGAAGAGGGTTGGTGAAGACACAACATTCTCGGCCGGTTGGCAAACACTGGGCGCAGCAAGCTGGAGGCAAACAGATGTCAGCATTTAGAACAAGATGTTTGGACAGTTTGCAAGCAAGGCGGCCCTTCTCTCTCTGTCTTCCAGGCGGGATCGGTGATTTTCCTCCTTGCGTGAACTTTGTCGGCTGTTGACAGGATGCGTGCGCAGCAGCTGTGTCTGGCAGGTGCCGGTGCCCCGGGGAGCTGGGCTCCGGCACCGGCGTCTGCATCCCGAGGTGCCGCACTGGGCGCGGCGTGTGGCGAGTGTCCAGCACGTAAAACCTGGCAGAAGGCAGGCCCGCTTCTCTGTCCCCTGGCGCCGCTGCTGCACGCGTGGCGTTTTCCCGTGAACATCTGAGAAGCTGTGGGGGAGTTTCAAAGGCCGGGGGGCAGCAGGAACGCAGGCGAGCAGGCAGGCAGGTGGGTGGAGAGGAGGAAGCAGCGTTTATTTGTTTAATTTAGTAGTTCATCCTGATCGCATCCCTGGCCCAGGGTCCCAGCGCAGGTCCTTGGGACGTGTGTGGACTGCGCCAGCCGAGGCTGTGTCCTTAACCGCTAAGCCACCAGAGGGCAGCAGGATTTTTTTAAGTGAAGCGGTCCCTCCAGTGCCATCAGCAAGCCATGGGGTGGTTGTGGGAGGGGTGCTGGAATTCCATTCATTTGTACCGGTGCTAGTGCACGACTGATGTGTGACAGGCCCAGCGCTGAGGATTGGGGTCCAGAGACAAACCAGACATGGTTTTGGCCTTAGGAGCTGAGAGACAAGAGGGCAGCAAGCAAGAAAACACCCGGCAGCCCATCCGACGCCTCCTGTAGCTGGGCCGCAGCGGGGTGCTGAGGAGGAGAGATGGGGTGTCCATCAGCCCTGAGGGGCGGTGGGAGTCCAGCCTGCTGAGAGCCCAGGGGTGTTCCGGCGGCCAGTGGTGAGTGGCCAGCGGGCAGGGCGGTGTTCTGGCGTCTGGAGGTGGACCAGGCACCCGCGCCTGAGTGGCGGGCCCAGGAGACGCCATGACGTCTGTCTTCGTCCTCCCGTCCGCTTCTCTCTTCGTCGTCTTCCTCTGTCTCCGGAGGTCTGAAGCAGGAGCAGAAGCGGCGTCATCATGACCCGCCCCTGCTCTCAGCACACTCTGTCCTGCCCGGGCGGGGACTGGGAGGGTGCCCTGTGGTGACATCTGTACGCATCGTTACTGGGCGCGAGGAGGCGCCCTGGGGTGCGTGGGGTGCGTGGGGCGTGTGGGGCACGTGGGGCTGCATTTGCATGGGGTCTGGAGTCTCCACGGTGGCCCTTTGGGCCTGGACGCCCCCCAGCCTTCTCGCCCTTCCCACCCGACCCCACTGGAGCCCACAGCCGACAGGACAAGGTGCTCCCTCCAGCAGAGCGAGCCTGATGGGGCGTCCCCGCCAGGGGACTCGGCCGCAGTCACCCCGTCGCTCCCCGTGGACACTCTGTCCCGTGAGACTCCCCATCTCGACGCCGCAGTTGCGGCAGCGGGGGCTGCGGCCCAGCTGAGGGGCTGGGAGCCGCGTGGCGACCACGACGCAGACGTAGCAGCCGCGGTAAAGGCAGGTCAGCCGAGGACCCGCGCGAGGCCCGCGTTCTGTGGGAGGAGGCTGGTTAGGGAGCGTGACGGGGCGACCGCCCATTCTGTTGGCTGTGATGAGGGCGCTGTGGACGCGGAGAGGCCCTCGTGTTCCCGAGACGTGTCTGGGGCAGGGTCTGTGGTGCCTTCGGAGGAAGCCGGTAGAAATGGTGACGTGAGCGTGGCGGCCAGTCAGTGCTCGTTAAGTTTGGGTAACGAGGACATGGGGACTAGTTAGACTGCTCTGCTTTTTTGTCTGCTTAAAGCATCTCCTGTCGGGACATTAAATAAGACTCTGGGGTCACACTTCATGGCCTGAACCCTAGTAGGACCTCTTCGTGCTGTTTCCTTCTTTAAACTGGGGTGTGATGATAGAGACGCCTCCCTAAAGGGGCGTGTGAAGATGGAAAAGTGCGGAGCACATTAGAGGCTTAGGTCGGCGGTGTCTGGTACAGAGATACCCAGGGGCTTTGCTGTCCTTACTATTACTATTAAAAAGAAATCATCCCACGATGTTGAGAGGCTGGGTTCAGACGGGGGCTGAGAGAGAACATAATTCTCCAGGGGCCGCAGGAGACCCTGTCATTTGAGACAATCTGGGGGACCTGGAGGCCATTATGATAAGTGAGATAAGCCAGACAGAGAAAGACAGATACTGGATGGTATCACTCATATGTAGACTCTTAAATGGAAAAAAAGCAAACTCATAGAAACATAGCATATAAAAGTGATTTCCCAGGTGGGAGGGTGGGAAGTAGGGAGAGTTTGGTCAAAGGTAGACACTTTCAGCTCTGAGATGAATAAGGTCTGAGGATCGAATCGCAAATGTGGTGACTATAGTTGATAATGCTGTCAATTTCACTTTGTGTAATTTATTTGCTAAGAGAGCGAATGTTTTCAACCCTCCCCACAAAAAAAAGATGATGTTGATGGTGTGTAAGTTAACCCGATGGGGGAGGGAATCTTTTCACGATGCAGACATAGTTAATCAGCACAGTGTACGTGCTCAGTGTCTTATTCTCTGTGCATCGGCTTTACCCGGTAACGCTGCTGTTAAACAGTCCCCTGGAGACTAGATAAAAGCGCCCAGCGTAGGTCACCTTTCTGTGGTGGGGAGCCCAGGGGGCAGAGGCGGAGCTGGGTTTGATGGGTCCGGGGTCCCTGGTGGCACCTTTTCCCCTGGAGGGTTGACTGTGTGTTGTCAGAGGGAGACTCTTGAGGAGGCCGACGCTGCTCTGAGGGACGACAAGGCCCTCTCCAAGGAGAGGGGTCAAATCACTGGGTGGTGGGAAGAGAATGACGTGGACCAGGCATACTCATCTGTGCACAAAACTGAGTTTTCAAAAGTCATTATGATGCTTTTTCCCCAAATAGGACATTTTTTAGGTAGGCACGCAGTGGGTTCAGAGAAAAATGACAACTCAGTCGCTGTCTGGGAGTTCAGCTGCACCGGGAAGCCTGGAATGTGCGTGGCGTAGGGCGAAGGTGCCCAGAGTCCGTCCGTCATCTGAGAGGGGCCTGGGGAGAAGTGGCTCGTGCGGTATGCCAGCAGGCCCGAGCGGGCAGCAGGTGGCCCAGCCGTGTTTGGTGACCGGAGGAGGGTTGCGAAGGGACTCCTTGCCAAGGTGTGGGCAGAAATCAGTGACGGGGAGGTTAGTTCCCTAGACCTAAGGAGGGAGGGAGGGAGTGGGCACCAGAGTTGGGGACAGAGGTCGTGTGAGATGGCTGTGACTTTAGGTCAAGGGACAGACAACCCATCAAGGACCCAAGGGGAGTTGTGGTGTGGTGTGGATGGCTCAGCCACCTCTCTTGTCTCCTCATCTCCCGGGAGGGCGCGCCAATGGCTGAACTCAGCAGGGAACCGGAGCTTTAATGCGTCCAGCAGGTGCCCCTCCTGGGGCCCAGAGCAGGCTGCGGGGCAGGCCGAGAGCTGGGTGGAGGGTGAGGAAGGGGCTATGGAGACACAGACAGTTCCATCGAGCCCACGAGGAGGGCATGAGGCTTTTCGGAAGATGCACCTTTTTCCAGCCTTACTTCCCGTTGCTTTCTATCGGGGGCACCGCCCAGCTCTGTCCTCACAGGCACCTGTAGCTTTAAGCAAGCAGCAGTTTCTGAGGATGCAGGGCTGGCTGTGGTGTGCTGTGGGCAATCTGACTTTCAGTCCCAAATAGGGGATCCGGGAAGGATGGTGGAGATAATTTTGCCTATCTCATTCCTGCAGATAGAAACTGAGTTCCCTAGGGGCAAAACAATTCGCCCATAGCTGCTTAGTGGCAGAAAGAGGGCGGTCATGTCCCAGCTCCCAGTGAAAAGACCTTTCCTTGAGGCCCTGATGGTCCTCTGGCCTCAGACGCAAAACTGGCACCTTTCCTTCCTTTCTGTGCTCGGTGACCTTGGCTCTTTAAGATTAGCGCCCTCCCTGCCCATTGCCTTGATGCTCCAGTGACATGTCAGGGCCCTCGACACGTAACGGGTTCCTAGTCCAGAGGTCCTGGGACTGAGAGCTCACAGCCAAACCATGGGTGAGACAGGTTTGTACACGTAGGGATGGGTGCCCTGGGTGGAGGGACCATGTGCTGACTCCTGTGATGTACAGGTTGTGTGCCAGGCGGCCTCCCCCTGATGGGGTGGTTATGGAAACAGGCTTGAAATGAGTCTGGCTATGAGTCGTGTGTGCATGACGTGGGCAGAGGCCCCCTGAGGCCCAGATGCATGTCACCAACCCGAAGCTGACAGCCAGCACCTTTGCCTGTTCCGCTCTGGCACCTGCGTGCTCTGCTGTGTTTCTGTCTGAAATGTCTCCTGAGCCCCTTGCTTTCTTCTTGTCTCTGCCTTGTCTCATCTGCCGTGTTGTGTTTGTCTCTCTTGTTTTTAGAGAGAAGCACTGCAGGGCCTTAAATAGCAGAACAAGCAGCCTTCCACCCCCTGTGTATTTAAGACTGAGTATTTATGTTTTGTATCCTAGTTTCTAGACTTAGGAGATAAAAGCCATCGGAGACAACTTCTTGAACTTCCCCAGTTACAAAGAGTTACAGGGCCCCTCGTAGAAATGTCCTAGTTTGCCTGTCCTCCTGGGCCTCGGAACCCCAGTTGTGGTATTATCTCAGCTAACTCTGAGGTGTGAAGACACAGTCCAGAGGCCCCTGACACTGTCCCCTGTCCACCCACGCCTCTTGTCCTGCCCGTGTCTTCCTGGGACCTGGGACCTGGGCTGGGGGTGACAGTGGCTCGAAGAGGCCAGAGAAGAGGTCCACTGTTGGCAGGACCCGGCTGGTGTTGTCCAGAGGGAGCGTGACTCCCCCATCAGTGGTGCCCCTCACCCCCATTAGCCCTGCTGGGACAAGCCCTTCCTCAAGGGGGCGGGATGGCAAAGCCTGCGTGACTCAACTCAATGGCTCTCAGTGCGAACATTGGGGGCAGGGCCTTCCCACAGGACCCACCACTGCGCCCGCGTCAGAGGACGCAGGTGCTCATGTACGAGGCAGGCGGGTGGCGTGCTTGGTCGTGTGCCAGTGGTCCAGAGCGGGCTCTGTTGAGGGAGGCGCTCAGAGCCGTGGCGTGGGCCTGTGACTTGGGTGGCTCTTGTCTTTCATGACACGAGGCCTGGATAATACACGCACAGTCATTATCGGTCACATTCCTAGCATATATCGACATCTTCCGTGTGTTGGGATACGGCTGGAGATTTCTGCAGACATCTCATTTAATCTTGACCTTTCTGGTCCCCATTTTAAAGGTAAAGAAGCAGAGACTGAGAGAGAATGGGATTTGCCGAAATCCCCTCTGCTCGCAGCAGATTGCGGGGCCTGCTGGAGGGAAAGTGGGCAATTTGGATTAGCAGCCTGTAGGCCAGGAAATCAAACCATGGAAAACCGGGGTGCAGTGGGGGGCCTTTACTGTGCAGCAGGGCGCCCCAGTGTTGAGTGAGGGGACGATGTGACAGCTGCTCTGCTCTGATGACGCTCTTCTCTGCTGCAGGTCGCAGTTGCAGCTGGGTAAGTTCCGGACAGGGGCAGGCACCCCGGTACTTGATGGCACTTGACATGCAGGCAGAGGGAGGTGGGCCCTGCCCCAGGGAGCGAGGGGTTAGGGAAGGTGACGTTACGGTCACACCTGGAAAGATGAATCTGGGGAGTCTCTGGTGAGGGGCCAAGAAGCCCCTGGAGGCAAGGCTGAAGGGGCTCTTCAACCAGCTCTCGAAGGGCTGGAGCCGCAGGCGTGTGTTTAGATGAAAGGAGGGCTCCTGCACAATCATTGTAGCACTGAGACGGAGAAAGAGGGGAGACAGCAGGCAGAGGAGACAGGGGAGGGAAAGCTGGCATTGAGGTCAGTGCAGTCAGCTGGACTTGAGCCCTCTTTTCTGGGACACACTGTCGAAGGCGTGCAGACAGGCGGCTCTGAAAGCACAGTGCATGTGGAGCGAAGGCAGTGGCCACGATGAGGCAGTGACAGCCCACGCTTGGGCACCGTGGGCTCTGCCAGGGTTGCTGCACAAGCCTGTGTGGAGGGAGTGGTCGAGGAGAGCGTCCCTGCGTGTGGGACGCAGAACTGAGCCTCGTGTGCACGCACGTGCGTGCATGTGCGTGTGTTTGTGTGTGCATGTGTGTGCACATGTGTGTGCATGCATGTTTTGTGTGTGCACGAGCCTGTGTGCACGTGTTTGTGTGTGCACGAGCCTGTATGCACGTGTTTGTGTGTGCCCGTGTGAGTGTGTGCGTGTGTGCATGTGTGTCCGCCCTTGGGGCCACGGTGACTGAGAAGTGTGGAACGGCAGGTCTCTGCCCTGAGCACCACACTTGTTGTGTGGCAGAAGCCTTGCTTCTGGGTCCTGCGGTCCCTTCTAGAACTCTCTCTGGCTTCAGAACGTCCCATATTCTGGCTCGACAGCAAGACTTTGCTTCTGATGGAACTTTGGCTTGGACACCTTTCCCACCTCGTCCTGGTCTCCAGGGTTTGTCTGCCTTGTGAGACTGCAGCGCTGTCCCACTCCAGGGGAAGAAGTCCTCTGAGATGTCACTTGGTCCCCCTCTCTGATTGCTTTGAGCACATCTGTACCCACAAACCTTCTTTTGTTACCGCTCTGTGGTGTGCCCAGTCTCCCCCAGCAGACAGATGCCCGGTCCTGGAGGACAGCTGGGCGCTTCGTTCAGACCCTCGCGATCCCAGCGCAGCCTGCAGGGTTGCAGCTGAGTCACTCTCAGCCCGGCGTTCCTGCCTCTGGCACTTGCCGCATCGTTGGCCTCAGTGTCCTGTGCTGGCAGGACAGCGAATAAAGCCCTGCTAGCACAGGGGTCTTGGATTTGGAGTTCGTCCGTCATTGACCCGCTCCATCCCTTCTCCTTTCTACGTCTCAGTTTTCCCATCCACAACAGGAGGGGCTTGCGTCGAATGATTGCGGGTGTCCCTTCTACAGATATAATTGTGTGAGTGGCATGGCCTTAATTAGAGTTATCTACTGACTGTCCTGCTCTCTCCACCCTCCCTGCATCCTGTGTGTTGTGACCTATTTGCCACCAGAGGGATCCTCTTCATGTTTAAAACTTGACTAGAGAAGGATGGTCAGGAGGGGAGGGAACCCTCTGCCCGGTGGGGTGGAGTGTGTGTGCCAGGGAGGACCTGGCATTCTTGCCCACTCGGAGCTGGGGTGCTCAGTTCTCTGAGCCCCTCCTGGTGTTACCTGATGGGTGACACCTTTGATGGTGGTGTCCCTTGTCGGTGCCAAGCGAGCCATAAGTCCCTGGAGCAGAAGCAGCCACTGAACCAGCACTTTGCAGATGTCATCTAAGGTCCCCCCAACAACTCTGAAAGTAGTAGTTATGCCCATTTGTAGCCAAGAGAACAGAAGCAGAGAGCTTATGTGATTTTCCAGGCATTGTCAAGACCAGGATGTCACCTAAGGCTGTCTGGCTCCAAGCGTGGGCTCTTTTCATCCAAATTGCCTTACAACTCAATGAAACCCACCAGAGGCGAGCAGAAGACATCTGTGTCTCAACCATGTGGCAGGCAGGAGTCCCCCACTGGCAAGGTGTCTCCTGTTTTCACCTGCTGCAGGGACCTCAGTCCTAGAGCCAGAGGGATTCCTGAAAGATGTCGTGAAGCTCTTGTCCAGCCTGAGGAGACTGTCATTATGGAATAAGACATATTTTTATCCCAGACTTCAAGTCTCTTTTTTCTAAGAATAAAACTGAATGTTCTTTCACGAGCTGTTAAGACACCAGGAGGGGAAAAATTATATGTATTGACCAGGATAAATTTGGTGAAAGAGGAGCTGTTTCTTTTTAAGTAGTAGGTATCAATTTTCTAAATACAACCCGGGAACATAGTACACATCCTTCTTCCAGTCCTTGCAGTGATAGGAGCTCCGTGCGGACTTGTTCTGGCTCCATCTGCTCCATGAATCTGCTGCCTCTTTCCTGCTCCCCAGCCAGTGCTCGAAAAGTGGTCTCTTCCTGTTCCTGAAGGCAAATGTCTGCAGCTCACTTAGTGAGGCAATAACTTCCCCTGAGGAGGTGCCTCACCCATGGCGCCTGCTCTGCTGAAGAGCCATGGAATAAAATAGAAAATGAGGAGCCTGGCCTGAGGAGTCTTGCTCATAGAAGGCTCATGGACATAACAGTACTGTCTTCCAGGAACATGGAAATCACAAACATGAAGCTGCCTCCTAGGGTGAAATGAGGTTCATCCGTCCATGCATGCATGCATCCATCCATCCATCCATCCATCTCTGGGGAGGATGAGATCTGCCATCTGCAGCTGTGGGCGCAGAGATGGTCTGCATATGTGTGAAGAAGCGCCCACAGTATGACCTGGGAATAGTCTCAGGGATGCATGACTGGAACATGAGTGCCGTTAGTCATCTTCAACCTCTTGGTTGTCCTGGGAGAGATGGTGTAGAGGGGCTGGTCAGCTAAGGCACTTCTGAGAGGCCGGGAATGTTCAGGCCACAGACAAGGGACCATGGGTTCTCGGTAGCCCCCATCACAGCCCTAGTCTTCGGGTAGGTACGTCAGCATTGTGAGCTGCTGCCATTGAACCTAAATCCTCTGCAAGTCGCCCACCCTCTCCCTGCTATTGCCTTGTTCCTGCTCTCTGAGCCACTTTCAGAGGATGGCTGAGTCCATCAGCGATCACAGGCCGTGCTGACCTCACACACCAGGTCCGGTGAAAGTTGTGTTTGGCTGTTGTTTTTGGCCCTCCTAGTGGAACTTCTGGCTTCTCATCAGCTTGCGAGCATGGTTAGTGAGTCTCACCAACAATGGATTTGTTCTCAGAGTGCTGACACCCCTTTACCTCGACAGATTCATCAAGGACAGTGTCATCTGCAGACTCTGTTGGAGGCAGTTAATGACCCTCTCCTGGTAAAACTAGACCTGCTGCCTCTTTCCATGCAAACTCTACCTACAACAGGCAGCAACAGTGTTGGCACTTGGAAGGAGTCACAGTTTATCAAACCCCTTTGACAGGTCTAGGCACATCCCATCACAGAAGGTATTAAAGGGGCCACTGAGCACTGAGGGAGCTGGGAGCAGTCACCCTTTAAGAAAGCAGCTTTTTGTAGTGATATTTTGATTGAGGAGAATATAAGAAAAAGGAGTAGGTCCACTCAGGAAGACTTTGCTAATGCCAGGTAATATGTATTGAGTACGTATTAAGTGCTGGCTGCCATACCAAGCTCTTTATAAGCAGGCTCATGTGATCCCCAGGTCCCACTGCCCTTGGAGATAGGTCCACATGATGCCCACTTGACAAACGAGATGGAGCTCGGAGTTCCCCACACTAGAGCCAAAATTTGCACCTGTGCACAAAGCCAATCTCTTATGTTAGACAAGCTTTAGCAGGTGACATAGCATTGACTTCTGCCTTTGCCTTCTCCCCAAAGGCTCTGACCACAAACCCCAAATGATGGCGTAATTGTCCAGGTCTCACGAGGTGAGGGGAGGACCATAAGGAGAAGTTGCTCTGTCCCTACTTTTGAAGGAGGGAACGGACTTGGATGAGCAGAGAGGCCACAGGGTCTCTCCCACCATGCGGCAGTCACTCATGTTCCAGGCAGGAAGAAGAAGCAGAATCGGCTGATGGGGTCGGTCACAGGGATTGGTGGGCCTGGTAAGGGACACTGAGCTCACTCAGGTTTGCATTTCTGTGGTCAGCTTCTTGCTGATGCTCAAGAGAGAGACACAGTGACAAGAATGAATACAAAGGAATAGGTAAATCCATTGATACACTCTTGTAGGATTTTCCATTCATAGTATCCGATTGCCTGTTCTTGGGGTGTCTGCCCTGTGTGTTGACTGACCCTGTGGGCGAGGAAGCAGGCTGACCTGGGGTGGCCCTCCATGCAGTGAGCAGTCTCCTTGTTCGTCTAGCCAGAGCACTTTCTGTGACTTAAATCCGGCTGGTTCCCAGCTTCCAGGCATCGTAGGTCCAGGAGCCCGTAGAGATCCAGGGCGCAGAACCAGAGCTCATGTCATCTGAGAAGAGACTCAGAAGCTGGCACGGAGCAGCTGGATCCCCTCACACTGAGAGTCAGTCCCCTCCTTAACTCCGCTCCTAGGCCCTGAAAAGACGTCCCCAGGTTTCATCTATTCCGTCTCTGACCTGGGAGAGCAGATGCGGAGAAGCTGCCACTAACTCCTTCTGACAGTCCTGCTAAGAACCATCCCTGAGGCCAGTCTGGCGCTGAGGCCCTGCCTGCTTTCTTATTCCTTAACTGGAAGAAGTGTTACTGTACTCTTCCCCTTTGTTTCTGGTCAGCTCCCTGAGAAAACGTTTTCCCGCTTGTCGTTTTTCAGTGGACAGAAGTCCTCACCATCTTGCTTGGTTCAGACTTCCTCGGAGATGTGAGTGACAGGTCCCGATCCTCTTGAGTTTCTACTGAATTCCCACTCACAGCCACACATGCTCCTGTCAGCCTCTTCCTCTGGTCAGAAGTGCAGGCACGCTCCGTCCTCCATTCTTCAGAGATCCGTGACTTTCTGGAATGAAATGGAGATTCTCCCAGGGCCCTTTCTCGTGAATGGAGGCTTTGCCGGCTTGGGCAGCCCCAGGCACAAGGGACTTTGGAATGAGAGGTGGTTTGTTCAGCGAGCATCGAAGTTTCACCCTCGAGTTCCCGAGGGCTCCCGCTGGGAGCTGCGTGGTCCTGGAGCTTGGGTGACAGTCACTTGCCAGGCAGGCTCCCACCCTGGTTTCCGTCCATGAGGAGGAGAGTGGCTCAGGCTCTCCCTCCAGAGGACACTGTCGTGCCGGAGAATCGGCAGCGGGTGCCCAGCTCTCCACCTGTTTGTCTCCCTCTGGCACAGACACACCACCTCCTTGACTGGACTGGCCGTGGAGGGCACCCCCTTATTTCTGACCTGATTAAGTTACCGATTCTTGTTCTGTGTTTAGGTTCTGTTTCTTCCTCGGTGGCCTCTCTGAAGTCCCTACCTAGTCAGCAGGGGCGCTTGCCTCCTGGGGGTCCTGCTCTCACCCGTCTGTCCTGGAGTTCTAGCACAGCGCGTAAAGTAGCCTCTAGGGGCCCGTGGACCTGAGACTTCACCAGTTTTTTTCAGGCTCCCTTACCACGTGTGTCTCCTTCACTCTGAAAGCTGGCATTTGGGTCTAGGGTACAGCTTGAGGGTTGAGGCCTTAAGGGAACCGTTTGAGGAGGTGGGGTGGGGGTTTGGGGTGCAGTGAGAGGAGGTGGAGCAGAACAGGCTGGAGGGAGTGCTGTGCATTCAGCCCAGTGGCTCTTTGGCGTCCGCTGGGGCGCTGAGCTGTCCAGGCTGCTTCTTCCATCAGGAGCTCTGCCCACGTGGCCCAGGGTTGCAGGCCTTGGGAGTCCACCCTCCTCCCTGCGGTGTGACCTCTGTGCAGGCTTCCCTTCCACACCCCAACTCCCGGGGGGCAGATGGGCTGGGCCTGCACACAGGCCCCACAGGCTTCCTGCTGGTGGCTGGGCTCCTGCAGGACAGACCCAGGGCAGCGCCCCAGGAGGCTCACCAGGAAGGGGGGACCTCTTTGGAGATACTTGGCTGGTCTGGGTGTGACGGAGGTGCAGACCCCGCTGAAGCCGGGGGGAGGGGACTGCGAGCTGGGAGGCCAAGCTGCTGTCTCCTCTCTGCCCGGCAGCAAGCGCCTGCCTGGGCCGTGGAGCTAGTTGTTAGAGTGGCCAGGGAAGCAAATGGCTTTGTGATGGACTTTCTCCAACTGTGTCCAAGGCTGATGTCATCCTTGCCCCTCCTTGAGAGGGCGCGGAAATGACCTTCATTAGCTGGGGGGAGCCCCTGCTCCCCTGAGAAGCCCACATCTGCCACTGTGGGGCGTTCACTGCCAGCTGTTTATGGTCCGCAGCGCCCCAGCCCCTGGGCCTTACACTGAGGCCTCTCTGGTTCCTCTCCTCAGGGCTGTGAGCTTGGGTGTCCCGAG
The DNA here is from genome assembly GCA_004363575.1 of Solenodon paradoxus. NCBI lineage: Eukaryota > Metazoa > Chordata > Mammalia > Eulipotyphla > Solenodontidae > Solenodon > Solenodon paradoxus. Next base: position 19,983 of record RJWH01007040.1, on the reverse strand, counting down.
GAGCCAGGCCATCCCCAGGAGCGAGTGAGATGGACGGTGCAGATGTGAGTGCCAAGGTCAGGCAGCAGGGGTGCTGGGATGTGGCCTGCTGGAGGGGCGCTTCCTCTGAGGGGATAGCAGCCCCCTCTCCAGCTGATTGATGCCACGTGGGGATGGAGCTCCTTGTAGCCAGATCTTCTTGTTTCTGGGAGGACTCAAATCTGCATTTTCTTTGTGAAATAGCCTGAGACTAATTCAATTAAAGGATACTGCATTGGGCCAAGTGTCCATTTGCTGGATGAGTCTGGCTGTCGGGCCTCCAGTCGGCAGCATCTGATTTGAGTCCAAACTGCTTGTCTTACAGAGGAGGAGACTGAGGTCTGGAGAAGTCCAGCTTCTGACCCAGGCTTCCTGGGACTCAGAATCACTTAGTGGGGCCTGTCATCCTTGCCTGGTGCGCTCCTGTGAACTGGCGCAGGTTGGGGCTGAGCTCTGCGCCGGGCAGGCAGGCAGGGAGAGCGGCTGTGGTTCTCACGTGCTGCACTTCTGCTGTGTTTTTGCGAGTCCCTGGGACTGGGACGGTTGGGGGTTCCCGGGGCTTTGCGGGAGCAGCAATGCTGAGGGAGCCCAGTGCTGCCCCCACTTGGAAACTTCTGAGGACTCAGAGCTGCCCACCCACGCCGGCACTTGCGCTGCCCTTTCCCGCGACACCACACGTGTTCACGCAGAGGCCCTGGAGAAGCGGCCCTGCGTCACTTCCCAGTCCCGGCCCTCCCCGCGACCCAGGTGTCACATGGATGCCTCCGCCGCTGTCCCTAACTCCCCTGGACCTCTCTGCTCTGACCTGCCTCTGCTCGCTCAGGGTGGGGTGAGTTTGGAAGAGGCCGAGCCTGACTGTCCCCAGGCCGGATGTCCCCACCACTGTCTGATGGCATACCCTCCAGAGCATGCGCTCCAGCCTGGGCGATTCCTGCTCCAAGTGGCTCCCCTTTGCCCATTGGGTCAAGGGATGACTCTGCAACTCTGCACCGAGGGCCCCAAAGCGCTGTGGTGTCATGACCGCCGCCATCAGCCTGGCCTGGGTGGCCCCGGCTCTGCCACAGGCTTGCGGTGCCACCCTGGCAGCTTTCTGATGTCTCTGAGTCTGCTTCTCTGTTGAAGACCTTTTTACATAGAAGTTTCCAGAACTGGCCGATTCATCCAAGGTTTTGTTCATGGACCTCAAGGCTTTGGCTCCAGCACTGACTGGTCCCAGCTCCGGGGACTTTGAGCTCCGCAGTGACCCTTGGGCTCGGCCCCTGTTTTCCAGTTCCCTGACCCCCGTCCTCCCTCCGTATCTACTCTGTAGTGTGGACGTTTGCAGCTTCCTTCCTCCACTGCCTGCTCCTTGAGGGCAGGGCCCAGGCCTGACTCCTGTCCCCTGACAGCACGAGGGACACTGAGGAAATGCTGATGGGATGGGTGACTGATGTCCTCAGGGGACAGCTGCCTGCACTGGACTCAGACTCCGTGTTTGTTGGTTGACTGACACTGTGTGTTTGTGATAGTGCTGTGAACGTTTGACAAGTCCCACCGTGTCTCGGGGACTTGGTGTAAAAGAAAGGTCGGTCTGTACGTCCGCAGGACCCCACGGGGTTGCAGGAGCGGGCGGTGCAGAGGCGCGAGAGCCTGTAAGGAGAGGGCAGGCGCAGGGCTGTGGGCGGCGGGCTGCTGTTGGGACGCTGCAGGGACAACCTCTACAGGCCTAACCTCCCGAGGGCTTCTTGGAAGAGTCCGTTACCTGCAGCCAGAAAGATGACTGGGAACTCGACTCAGGTACATGATTTATTATGATGAAACTGCTTGAAACCTCAGTTTAAAAACAATCTTGCTTCCTTGTCATGTACTCACAAGCTCTTCCAGAAATGCTTTCTGAGAACCAGGTTTTCTAGAGCAATCTGTTACCAAGGCAATAGTAACAGTTTGGGGTTGCTAGGGATTGCTAGGGACAAGCGTTGTTGATTGTATTCAAATTTTAGGCCACCTCCCAGCCTGCAGCTGTGACTGGGGAAGGAAAGTTTCTCTGTTCTTTAAGAGCTGGTAGGAGATGGCTCCTCATTGGGAGAAGATAATCACATACTTTCAGGCTGTCAGGGTGCGGGGACTCAGCTCGCCCCCTTGTTTTTGTTTGTTGCTTGCTTGTTTTCTGGCTTCAGCTGTGCAGAGAGGGGCTGGAAAGCAAGAAGCAGGAAACGGCTGGGGTGTTTCTCTGACCCTCCTGTTGGTTGTCCCCTGGGGTCAGGAAGGGACTGTGATGGAGTAGCAGATGTGGCGGAAACGGAGGGCCTTTTTGCACTAAAAGCGGAGGCAGGGAATCTGTGTGCATGTCAGGAAACTTGACACCAGAGAGAGAAGGCCCAGAAGATAAGGGTCTCTCTGCTTAACCCCGACAAAAGACATGATTAAGAATCATTGTGATGGAATAGAATCAGAAAAATTGTGAATTATACTTGTCTGACCCTTTGAAAGGGGCTGCTGCTTTGGGGCTTATTGCTTGCATCTCTTATCAAAATTTCTTAATTAAAAAAAAAGAAAGCTGCTTATCCTCCTCCTCCCCCGCGCCCGCCCCCCACGTGCCCGCCCCCCACGTAACTGCGGAAGCAGAGCCCAGGGCCTCTGCTGCCACCTGGCGGCAGAGCATGGCGCCCGAGGGGTTTGCAGTTGATGGGTGGTGGTGTGGGGCTCCCAGTGACAGCATCCGTGTTAGAGCTCTTAAAGTTCACCTCCTCTGGCTGCTCATTAAATCCGCTCTCTTTGTGTAGACCCTCTTTCTTGAACACTTCCAGCGACAGGGAGCTCATGATCTTGCCTGCTAGACCTGTTGCCCTTCATTCTTATTAGAATGTGTCGTCTTTTCACATTTTTATTAAATTAAAAAAAAAAAAAAAAGATAACCTGGTGTGCCCGGGGTTGGGCGGCGGGGGGCCGGGGGTGGGGAGAGGCAGGCGGTAGCAGTTGGGTCAATTGCCTCCAAAGGAGCTCAGGCCACATATCCTTGGGTTCGAGTCCTGGGTGATGGTGGAAGGGACAACCAGTGTGAAGAACTAAATAAAAATAATAAAGTTCTTCTTCCTCCTCTCTTTTCCTCCTGCCTGCCTACTTGCCTTCATTCCTGCCTGCACTTTCCTTTTTTTCAAAAAAGAACAGATAAGCTCTATTTACCTGTAGAAAAGCTCAGGTTGACTGGCATTTGTGAGATAACCCTTCAAGTATTTGAAGGAATGTGTCTGTCTCCTGTGATACTCTTCCCCGCGCCACGGTCCCTTCAGTCGTGATTCCTTAGTCAGGCCGCTCTGGGTCCGCAGCTTCCATGTGCCCTGCGGCGTCCCTGCCCCGCGGCGTCCCTGCCCCCGGGCTGCCGGCCCGGACCCGTCAGCACTGCAAACACACGCTGCTCAGTGACCCCCGGTCCGTGCTGCCACGCTGGGAAGGCGCTGTTTGGGGCCCGTTCCATAGTTCTGATCCCTCTTAGCTTTGTGGTCATGGAAAGCCCAAGAATTTCTGTCCCTTCCCCTATTTTTGAGCTGCTTTTTAACAGCTAAAGCTACACTTTCCAAAGAAAGTTGGACACACAAGTTGATACAGTGCAGCCCGCATTTCAGATGCTGCAGGTGAAACCAAAGCCCCTTCTCCTGCTGCCAACTTAGTTCTCTCTGGAGCTCAACATCCGTCCTGAGGGACGCTGCCAGGCCTCCCTGTGTTTCCCTCCCTAGACAGAGACTCACAGAAATGTATTGTTGTGTGTGTATGTCTGAGGCTACCATTTCAGGCTTTTCTATCACTCTGTGAAGTGTCCTGCAGGCAGTGATTTGTCTTGAGGATCTTGAGCACATCTTTTCTCCTTGTGGCTTTGCCCTATTGTCTTAGCAATGCCTCCGTTGTTCCTGCTGGTCCCTTTACTTACTTCTTAATGTCATTGCAACAGTGGTGCAGCCAACATTCACCAACCAGGACACACACCAAGGACTGGACCAGCTAGTGGCATGATACATGCCACTCTGTTTTAAAATGTAGGGCTCAGCAGATAAAAAAGCAAAATTATCTGATACATTGCATGTACATTTACAAAAGAAAACGCAGCTCCCAAACATGGACGTGTGCGTGTTAATTCGGAACTGGTGTTCAGATCTGGTGAGGTAATTTGTGTGTTGTTCTGGGTCATCCTCGTAGTAGTGAGCACTCTACGCTGGCTTTGTGTCATCGCCCATTTGGAAGCATATCTTCTATCTTGTCATCTTAGTTGATCATTGTTTAAAAAGCCAAACGGGACAGTCGAGGGGAGAGCCTGGTGGTCACACCCTCTCTATACTCACGTGTCCTTGTCATACGCACTTCTTGGGCTGTGCAGTGTGTCTGCCATAATTCCACCGGCCTGTGTTCTTTCTCCGCTCATTTTCACTGTCTTCACATGGGCATGTTGTGGAGGACATTGTCACAGGGTTAGCAGAAATCCAGGCACACGCTGTGTGACATTTTTGGACTGCCCGCTGCAGCGAGCCTGTGGCAGGGAGTGAGGGTCGCATACGTGGCCCGGATGAGTGTCCTGTGAGGTAGGCCCCGGACACACTCTCATGAATAACGATTCCAGGAGGAGCTAAGTTGCCTGTTGCTGAGTCACCCTTCTTACCCGTGTTCCCAAATCAGATAGCCACCCTGGGGGCCTGCCTGATAGTGGAGGCACAGCTGCCTCAGTGCCAGCTCCATGCCACGGGTTGCACTTCTAGTGTTGTCAGCTGACTTCTCTGCCCGGACACAAGACGGAGGTCTGTTCATGCTGACGCACGTGGGCCTGGGTGCACATGCAGGGTGCCCTCGCTCTCTGCAAGTCTAGCGTTCCTTTTTGATATGAGTTAGTAGATTGGGGGGGGTGGGTGGGTCTAGGCATGCACAACAATTTTTCTGTATAAATGATTGGTATTTGTGTTCCCAGACCCACAAAATAACCTAGAAATCGTAGGGAAGAGGAACATGGGACTTTCAGACAACAGGAAGCCCATGTATGTGCAGGACACCACTCACACGTCTTCGTCTTCTCTGTTTAGTTCTCATGGCGAAAGGACATTCTCTGAGTCACAGCTAATGCAGAGTGCTAGCTTGTTCTCCGCCACCCCAAGAAGGATGGAACTGAAGGGGCAGGCAGATAGCTTCCACCCTCCTTTCCCCTGGCTTTCAAATTCCTTATGTGACAGGTCACAAATGGTCCTCAAATGGTAGTGACTGTAGGGCCAGAGCCTGGGGTCATATTGGAGGGTGGGGGCAGCAGGTTCTCTGTGAATCCTCCTTCAGCATCTGCGTGTGGTCACTTTGCTACAATGACTTGGGGGTGGCAGTGTTCTGGGGTCCCCCTACTTCCTGGGCTGGCATTTAGAAGCACCATTATTCCTCTGGAAGTGGCGAGGCTCAGCCTCTTCACTGGGAGAGGGTTCTCTGCTGCTTCATTTTTAGGGTAACCCGGATGAAAAACCTAACTTGTGTCTGTGATGTAATCTCCAAGGGAAAAGTTGCTTCGGCTTCTTCTGACTCTAAGTACAAATTCTGGTTCTTTCCTTTTTCCTTCAGCGAGCCTGCACTATCAAAGGCGTCTGGCAAAGTTGCAGCCAAGTAGACAGCTCCCAAATCCCAAGCCGGCTTTATTTGCAGGCTGGGGTGCTGGTGGTGCCGGTGCTGCTTCAGAAGAGTTGGAGGAGCAGCAAACACTCTTAACTTCTGAGGTTCCCCCAACCCCCAAGCTAATAAGCAAGACAAACAGAAAAATCATAGTGAGACATGCAGAAGGGAAGAAGTGAGTCACATGGAGAGATTTGTTCCTTGTTTGCATCCTGCCATTTTCTGTGCTCTGGGCAAGGCATGGTGCCGGGTGCCGGGTGCTGGGTGCCGATGGCAGGTGGAGCAGGGTGGGGCGTAGGGTGCATAAGCTTTCTTCTCTGTCTGTGGAAGCGCATGGCCTTACAGGCCGTCTGCAAGCGGCATGGTGCAAGGGGCTGGCCAGGTTCCCCTTGAAAGTGTTAGATTGTTGCTGGGGTAAATATGAAGGGCGTCTACGTTGTTTCTCATAAGTCATGCAAGGATACATTTACTCCACATACAGGGAGGAGAAACAGACTCTTAGGCTCAAGGATTCTTCTGTTTGGTTCAAGTTGAGCAGAACTGTTCTAGGTGTTGGCGCCTGAAAACCACCCCAGTATCTCATCTCTGGGCATGGCTATCCCTACCTTTCTCTGAGTTGCTAGAAGGTAGACACCGTGCTTCTTGGACGCATGTTCCTGGAGAGCAGCCTGCGCGTTCTGCTCGTTTGTGCATTTGCAGGCGCAGCCCAGGGTATCCCAGAGAGGCACCTAGCAATGCTCCTTGCATGAATGAAGGTGGCCCTTCGTTTGTTCCTCATTCATTCATTGGGCTTGTGTTTACGGGGAATGCCTTCTGTGTGCTGAGACTTGGGGACACAGCGGTGCACAGGACCGGGCTGAGGAGAGAGACAGAGAGACAGCTGGGCTATGACGTGATAGCAAGGAAGTAGCGCAGACTTAGCAAGAAGCTAGGAGAGGACTGGGTGGGGCCCTAGCTTACCGTGGGGCGTGGAGGCTGAGCACCTACTCGTAGTGATGACCATGAGCACATATTGTGCTCTCTGTTTGCCGGGGACCATTCTGAGCCCTTCACTTTTATTAACTTCTGTGAAAACTATTCTCCGCATGTTACAAACAAGCAGGTGAGTGACGTGTTCCATCTTGCACAACTGTAAGTGGGAGGACTGGTCTGTGACATCCTGGGGGTGGGGCAGTGTCGCCTGTGTGGGAGGTGCGGCCTGCTGTGGGGACCCTGGGGCTCTGTTGGACGGGCATCGGCCCAGGTGGTGGCACTCTGCTTGGAGAATGTCTCGTTAAGGCAGACAGGGCTGTGGACCTAGTTGTTGAGTGCCCCTGTGTCAGGTGGCCGGGGATGAGCTTCTCCTCCCCGCGCACCCCCGCCCTCCCCGGGTCTGGTCTCTTGCGAACAGCAGAGGAGAAAGCGGCAAAATGCGGGGAGTGTGCGTGACCCACTGCGTGCTCTGTTGTGGACGTCCACCCCGCACTGGAGGAGGAGAAGAGGGAATGGTTTAAAGGCCCCTCCCGAGCCACTGGACACCCTCTCCACCCTCTCCTGGTGTGGGCACTTTGCGTGATGTCCAGGCTAGACAGGCTGTGAGCCATGGTGAATAGAAGAATATTTTGGTTGTTGCCAATTGGAACCAGGAGGGGAGGCCTGGAAAGGGCAGGAGGTGCTGGTTCTGCTGCCCCTCCCAGTCTGGAAACGTGTGGTCCGCCTCAGACGGCTGGGTCCTTGCACCCTGTTGCTGAGCCTGGACCTTGGTCCTGTCTTCCGAGTGCCTGGCGGCGGGCTGTGCTCAGCAGCCTCCCCATGGTCTGCTCGCTCAGGAAAAGCACACGAACTGCACATGGGTGTTTGGAAAAATGAATGCTTTCAAGATGAGCTCCATGCGGCCTTAGCACGTCGGTCTGTCTCACTAGCTGAGAGCAGCAGCATTCTTAGACTATTACTCCCCAAGGGAGCCCCAGGGCTGGCTTTGTTTATTGCGTGTTTTTAGTTACAACACGTGAAGTTCCCAGAGTTTTTGGCCTGGCTTGTTTTTCTTTTTGGGTTGCTTGGTAGAGAAGAGGAGTGAATTCCTGAAGGCAAGTCCTCACGTGGGCACAGTCGCTGTCCCTGTGGGAAGACCTGCTGGAGGGACCCTGGAGGCCTGCCTTCTTCCCAGCCGATGAGAACCCCTGATGGGGGTGCACCTGGTAGAGCTCCCTCCCCTTCCTCACTCTCCAGCCTCCACACTGTCTTTTGATCGCCAGGGCACTTAAGGACACAGTCACAATCAACTGTTACCCTCTGTCACCCTCAGCCACCTCCCACACCTTCAGCCCTTGCCAAGCAAAGTATGACATTTCCTGTAGAGATGGCAGATGTTAAAGTATCAAGTGTTGGTGACACGGAGCCCGTCCTACAGGGCCGGGTGTCCTACAGGAGGGTGATGTTTCTCCTTCTGTGTCCTGGCCACACACCTGATCGTCAGTGTCACTCAGCTCACCATTCTGCCTGTGCCCCCAAATCCTTTTGCTGATTTTTATTTTTCATGTCTCAGTGCTATTGATACAAAGGGAGAGATGATCATGGTTCAGCACAGAGCTCTGGACAGACACTGGCCTGGGTTACAGCTAGAACTTGAGATGGCACATAGCCACCCTCTCTGACCAGGGTCCGTGTCTCAGTGGCCGATATGTGAATGTTCTGAGTAGCAGGCGTTGGGTTTGCCAAAGGCTACGGGCCTGGGGACTGTAATAGGCGGGGAGCAAGAGGGCTGTGCGAGCTGCCTCTGCCGGGCGGACGGCTATGTGCATCCAGCAGCTGCGTGTAAAGACCAGGGGACTTGCTAGCCACGTCCTCGGGGGCGGGAGGCACCTGCCATTCTGGCCCTGGAGGACCACTCATTTTTCATCCAGGGTCTGAGCTGCTGCTTGAGTCAGCCTGGATATTTAAAACATTTTGAATATGACCAAAGCAGCAGATGCTTATGGTAACGTGAGAACGTCGTGCAGTTCGGGACCACCTCACCCGAGTCCCCAGAGTAACCACCATCGGCAAGACTTCTCCCAGAAGTCCTTCGCAATGAACGACTAAACCCAGTCTCAGAGTAAGTGCGTGTGCATTTCTAGATCCACACCTGCTTTACGAGAAACAGGGGAAGACTGATATCTCAAATGACTTCACAGATTGCTTTCCTTCACCCTCAGTATGCCCCGGACACCCTTACATGTCACTGCCTGTAAAACTGCTTGTCTTTCGAATGATTTCAGAGTATGATGTGAACTGTATCAAAACTGCTTCATAATTTATCTTACTATTCCCTGGACATTCAGGTTATCCCCAGGATTTGCCGTCACAGAATACTCTGTAATGTGTGTGTAAGTGCAGCAGTGGAGACCCGAGAAGGAGAACTGCTGTTTGAAAGCTACGCACGTAGGAATTTTGACGCGACACCAAAGTGATATTTAAAAACGCTCCATCAGTTTACCGTCCTACCAGATTGTCTGGTTTTTGCTAATCCGATAGAGCTAATATGTCATCTTCTTATTGATTTTATTTTCCTTTCCCTGATTGTGAATAAAAGTCAGTAACTTTGTATCCCTCATGTGTTTTCAGTGGATTGCCTGTTCCTGCTCTTGACTCAATTTTGTACTGGGCTATTTGGCCTTTTCTTAATGTTTGAAGGAATTTGTTGTAAATTAGAGATATTCATCTTTTGTATGATATATTCTTGCAATGTGATAAATAGTTGTTTCCTAAATTATCTTTTAACATTGTTCATGTTTTTGCATTTTTATTCTCTTTTCTTCTGATTTGACAAAACCTACAAGTGCAATGCATTGATACTGTAAAAAAAGAAGTAATCAGTATAAAAAGGGCTTTATTATGACCCTTATGCCTGTCCCCCCATCCTGTCCACAGATCCCCACCTTGGTTAGTTTCTTGTGAACCATTCCTGTGTTTGCGTGTTTGTTTTGCCAGTAAAAACAAATCAGACCGATTGTACCCCTTTTTATCAAAAGCAAGCGAATGCCATGTTCTGTGCCTTGCATTTTTGCACAACAAAATTATGGAAGATTTTTTGCATATAAGTTTATAGAAAGTTCCAGCATCTTTTTTTTTTAGGGGGGAGGAGGGGTTACTTACAGAGTATTCCATTGTTGTGAGTGGGGTTTGGACTTTCTTGCTTATGTACGCCTGAAAAGAATGTTGAAAACTATACGCCCTTATACATTTAAGTTGATATTTGACTTTTTTTAACTATAAGTTTTAATGGTTGCGAATATTTTCTAGCATGTTGCATGTCGTATATGGGTTTTTAAATATATTTTCTTCAAAATCCCGGAGCTGCATATTTAATGAATTTGAAAAGGCATCTCTCTTGTCAAAGCAAGCAGCAAAATCAGACATTTATTTCCCGTCAGAGGAAGTCTGAATTCCTTTTAAAATTCAAGCAAGCATGTTAATTAGACACCCCCATGACAACCCTGTCTTCAGGATTCTGATTCAGACACAGGTAGACAAATAGATACGGTCCTGAGACTCGCCATGCTTTTTGTCTTCTAGAGGCTGTAAGGTCCCGTCTCTTCCAGTACCTCCTGAGTGAGCTTATCCCACCTCTGCTCACCAGTGACTCCATTTCATGCGCCTGCTCTGCCATGACAAACCAACCCCATGGTGGAGACTGACACGATACTGTTTCATGACTATAAGGATGACTCGGTAGAGCCCGTTTTCTGTGCTGTCTGGGGGTGCCGCGGTGTCCCGAAGCTGTAAAGCGGTCTTGCGCGCTTGGCGGGGAGTTGGTGTGGGTGGGTGGGTGCTCAGATCTCCTTCATGTGGTCTTTTCTTGTGGCTTGGGCTTCTCACAGCATGGCAGCCAGACCCCAGAGCAGTTTCGTTTATTCTCCCTCCATCGCCGTCCATGTCTTTGAAAAAGTTGATACCGTCCAAGGGTCAAAGTGAAGAAGTGTAAAAAGATACAAGTGAAAAATATTTTTTCCACTGCACTTGTCCTGTTTCATCTTCCTATTGGGTGAGTTGTATATCCTTCCAAAGATGAACAAAATGCACGTCCAAGTCAGTATGTTGACGTTTGTGTCTTTCCTGCTCCATGACATTGAAAACTTTTCTTCTTCAAATTTTATAGTTTGTTTTTCTTTTTGGAGAGCTTCACTGGGTTTTCCTATGTTCCTGCTGCAGGAGAGGACTGAGGACCTTAGGGAAGACAAATCATTGGGGTTTTTATATGGAAACTCTGTCAGGGAGCTCCATAGCATTTCCCATCTCCTCAGAGCTGAGGGTCACCCACATGGCTCATGCGGACACAAGGATTTTTTTGCAGGTGCATCTCTGGGAACTTTCAAACCTGTGGTAAGGCAGAGGGGAGAAGCCAGGTCAGTCGAGGAAGTTGAGTAAGGAGATCTAGGAGTCTTTCCCCATTGGAAGAGCAGGTAGAGAAGCTGAGGGATTCTTATCCTGACTGGTCCTTAATTCAGAACCTCATAAAGCCCACTTGGCTTGGCACTGGCCTCACTGACAAACCTTATGCTGGCTTTTGTTTTGTTTTAAATTGGTTTCTCTCTCCACTTAGGTCCTATGAACTGAGAATTTCAACTTGTCATGAGCTTCCTTCTGTTGCAGCAGAACACATTAACTTATAAAGTACCTGCTGTGTATTAGATATCGTGCTTAGTACTTTATTTCCTCCTGACGTTGGCTTGTGTTTTAGAAGACCTTATCTTCATCCAAAAGATGCAGAAGCAGATTTAAGGCAGCTAGGTGGTTTATCTTACGCAAGTCAGCTAGAGAACGATTTCGGTCTGATTCTAAAACTTAGGCCTTTCCCCCAAATTTAGAAGGGTTCAAGTGAACAGGATAGATTATAAAGAGATTACTTGCAGGGTTTATGGGAATCAGTTATTTTTAAGAACCACGAGCAGAATTCATTTGCCGTAAAGTGATTAATGCTACTGAACTTTTCCTTTTGAAAATGAGTCCAAAGAAGGATAGGATTCGGTGTGGCGGACGCCCAGCTGCTCTGGTTATGCTGCCTGGTGTGGGGTGGGGACACGAGAGTGAGGACACTCAGGTCAAATACTCTCATGTCATGGTGCGTTTCCCGACAGAACTCACACAGGTTACCTTTCCCACCTCCCAACAGACGGGAAAGATAATGTTCCATTCTAGATCTGTGTCGTCCCGTGTTAGTATTTCTTTGATGGGATGGTGGCTCTTATCGATCCCTTTGAGGTTCACACTCATTTTTGTCAGCCCCAGTCGTCAGAGTCTGGTTTCCGCGGGATCTTGGGGCAGGTGAGAAGGCCATGCGCTGAAGAGGGGCGAGGGGGGAAATTCTGCTCAATGGGCTCCCGTGGCTGCGGGAGGGCTGAGGTTTCCGCTGCGGTGACCGACACGGGTTCCTGGTCTATGTTGGTGAAAGGTGGGAGCTGAGAGATGGGAGGAGCAGACCTCAGGCAGAGGACAGCCCAGTGGACAGCCCAGGCTTGTGGTGCCCTTGGGTCACTGGGTCACAGGGCCTCCTTTGATGAGCAGAGACCTGCACTTAGAGGAGGTGAGATGGGGAGGGAAACAGGCAACAGTGAACTCTGGGTTACCTAGCCTCCTGGTGGGTTCGGAGACGTTCCACCAGCTATTTATCTTCTTTCCTTCCATGCCTCGACCTCTCCCTCCCTCCCTGTAATTCAGGCACTTCCGAGGAGACAGCCCGCTCTGTGACCACCTCTGAGCAGGAAACGGAGGTCGGGGAGTCGGAGAGTCAGAGAAGCAGACACCTGTGCAGGCTGAGGGCAGAGCGCAGATGCCACCTGGCATCTTCAGTGACACCTGGATTTCTCCTCCCTCCCTTTGACCTGAGGCAGTGTCTTTTACCAAAATGAAATATTCCCCGAGGGCCGGAATGTTGACTGCTCATGGAGAAAACCTTAGCGGGGATGAGATTATCAGAATACTTCCCAAATGCCCAGATGGGTGCACTGAAAAGGCGGAGGGAGGTTCAGGGTCTGGCTCTGGGGGCCCAGGCCAGGGGTGCCGGGGGATCCCCGGCAATGTGGGTTCTGTCGAGTGGTGGGGTGAGGCGAGGGTGCCCTTTCCTCATCCAACAGTTTGGTTTACAGCGCAGTGTGGTGACAGGTGGTGGACATCTCTGGGAGCTGCGCCTCCCTCAGCGGAGGTCAGAGGTGAAGGCTGAAGGCCACACAAGTGCCAGAGTTAATTAGTGCTGCCTCTGCCGCTGCATGGCCTGGTATCTGAGGTGACGTGGAAAGCCATGGCAGAGATGCACGGAATGATTGCTTTCTGGGCCTGCGGAGAGAGGAGGCTGTCGCTCAGCTTGGCCTGCAGTCTCTCCTGCTTCCTGTGGGGCCCGGGCCTGAGGGGAGGGGAGCCTCCCTCTACCCGCCCGGGGACTGTCTAACGTCGGACTCAGCCAGCAGAGCTGAGCGAAGTCAGTGCTGCCTATGGGAGCATGAGCCGGACAGAGCAGGCTGCTGCTCACTGCTGCAGAATCACCTGGGGAGCTTGTTAAACATGCAGGCATTGGGGAGCGAGGCCAGGTTGTCTGCGGGGTGTCAGCCCTCTGAGGTGCTGCACTGCCCATTAAACTTTGAGGACCCCTGCGCTGGAGAGCATAGGAGGCTGGCTGGAACAGCCTCTCGGGAGAGGCGGGCTTGATTTCCTGCGATAGGCGATCCTTGTCTTCGACACTGTCCTCCGTGCGGACCTCGGAGCCTGCTCCCCTGGGGACACCTGGGGAGACTGGAGGGCGTCCGTCCTGTGCCCTGGGCGGTGTCGCTATGACCTGTTGCCATCGGCTTCACTTTGCCACTTGGGCACTCGTCGCCCAGGGGACAGGCGTGGTGTGGGAGGTGGCTGAGGAGGAGGGCGTCTGCTGCGTGTGGGACTCAGGGTGTCACTGCAGCCCAGCTTGCAGGGCACAGGGGCGGCCGGGCAGGCCCACTCCCGGGTGGGCAGGAGCGCCATGCCGCAGGCGGCAGCCTTCACGCGGGCGCGCAGACTCCAGCCATGGTGCGCCTGCCCTTGTCAGAGTCCCGGGTGCGCGGGGACCGCGGTCGCTGTTGCCTGGGAGCTGAGGGGTGCAGATTCGGCCGGGGTTGCGGGCCTCCCCCCGCCGTGCCGCTCGGCTTCTGCCCCAGACGGTTGCGCCGCGTTACCTGATGAGGGGCACTGCGTTGTCGTGTTGGAGCGGGCGGAGAGAGCCCGAGAGACCCGTGCCAAGTTAGGGAGAAGGAACAGCGAAGAGAGGGAGCGCGTCTCTGTGTGGCACTGAGTAACCGATGACCGTCCTGATGGCGGCTTCGGCCCTTTGCCCTGGAGAACATGTCCCGGTGGCCAGCCGGGCGGGCTGGCGAGGTCACCCCCAGGGGAGGTCCTGTTTGTTTGACTGGGGCGAAAGGCAGAGTCCAGCGGAAGCGTGGTTTGCACAAACCTAATAAAGCATCTTTGCTGACGGCACCGCAGCTCAGTGTAACCGGCGTGTCTCTCGGAGCATTTGATTTGACTTCTGCAGGGGCTGCGATCAGAGGGAGTGCGAGGCTCGGGCTGGGGTGGGGCTAAAGACATGACAGTGGGGGCCCGCGGGGGCCCAGTGAGCCCCACTGCATGGGCTGAACAAATCTGAGCAGAATTCCCAGCAAATGGGTGCCGGTGGGCCTGACAGCACAGGCAGAGCTGATGTTCTTGGGCGCGTGGTTTCTGGGGACTGCTTGCACCCATGTGGTGCTTCAGCACTTCTGTCCCTGCCTCTGTGAACACGAGGCAGCGTGGGACGACGCGCCCCGATTTTTGCAAGGTGGGGAGCAGGGCCCCGTCCTTCTCTGGGCCTAGGGATGGGAGGCGGGAGTGTCGTATCAGCACAGGTGAAGGCCCTGGTTCTCGGGTCTATGGACTCTCGAGCCGTCGCCCCGTCACAGGCTCTCCTGCAGCCCGTCTCTGGTCTTCTGCACCGTGCGGCCAGTTGCCTCTCGTTTCAGATCTCTCCCGAGCTGTGTGAGGGAAGGCACTTTTCACACTCTTACTTGGAGATGCCCTCACTCTTACACACCAGGAGCCAAAAAAAAAAGATGCCAGTGAGCAGCCACCTGCGGCCCCTCCAGGCCCCGGATGCCCCGGGCTGTCAGCCCTGTCCTGGCTGGTAGGGGCCTGCAGGCCGGAAAGCGCCCCGAGTCGCCATGGCCTGGCCCACTCTGAGGACAGCAGAGTTCCTCAGGGAACATAGTTCTTTCTCAGCCCAGCCACCTACACCGCACTTGACCACAAGCTAGTTGCTGAACCTCCTGCAACAAGGGTTTTCTCCCCTGCAGCCTGAGGAAAGTGACTCCCAACCCACAGACCCCGCAGGCTGAAAGAGCCTCCAAGGAGAAGCGGGATGTGATGTGAGCCCCAAATACAGGCCACCCCTGAAGGCTGGGTCTTGTTAGTTGTGAAGAAAGGGAGGCTTCTTGTGGAGAGGGGAGGAGAAGTTTGCATTCTTGTGTTAACTGCTCGCTGGAGTCCTGTCCATTTAAGGTAATAATCGAATACTAGGAATGGGTGCCCAGAGGCAGCTTCGGCTGTGTGTCTGCTCAGCCCCAAGGTTGCCTTTTGAGAAGGACCCAGAGTGCAGGGGTGGGCCTGGGGCCTTGCTGCTTTCTTCTCTCCCTCCTCTCGTGTCCCGGACACGCCTCCCCGGGCTGAGTTCTGTCCCAGTCTGCAGCTGGTCTCATCTGGAGGCCTCAGCCCCTAGAGAGCTAGTGCTGGGGGAGGCCGGGGATGCCATCAGGACAGTGAGAGGCATCGCTGGCCTGGCCTGGACTGTGAGGCGCCTGCGTGTGGTCGCTGGATGGTTTTACGGCCTGCAGTGCAAGGTGGCCCAGACCTGGGGACCCCTTGGGTTTCCCTCAGGGACTCCCAACCCCAGCCTCTCGCTGTGGTGGCCAGTGCACTGTGAAGCACTCCCCAGCAGGCCCAGAACGGTGGACCCTGTCACCCTTTACAACTCCAGGCTGTGCCAGCCTGGGGCCCCCCGTTGGCCCTCTCCTTGCCATCGCAAGGAGTTTCTGTGGATGCCCATCGCCCGGCCTGTTGGTTCACTCAAACACCTGCACGTGGGCAGAGGCTTGGCCCATCTGCGCTCCTTTGGGGGGCTCAGTGTGGATCATGAAGCAGAGCCCACGCTCATGGAATTTGTGGTCAGGCAGGGAGCAAGTCCAGGGCAGAGGAGAAGTGGAAGGCAGGATGAGGGAGCAGGGAGGCCGCCCGCCTCTGTGGCGTTTAAGTTAGACCTTGGGAGAGTCAGGAGGGCTTGGCCATGGAACTTGGGGTGTGGGGAGGGCTTGCTAGTGGCAGGAGGAGCAGGCACGAGGCCCTGGGCTGGGCAGCCCGGGGTGCACTGCGGACCTGGCAGGAGAGAGAGGGTGGAGGTGTGGGGAAGGCACCTGTTGCCCCCAGGTGCTGGGGCACGAGTGCACCCTTCACCTTTCCCCGAGCCCCACAAGAGCCCTGTGAGGAGCAGCCACCCGACTGAGACCTCCCCAGTATTCAGTAGGAGCAGGATGTGAACCTGGAGCTGTGTGACTGCTGAGCCCGAGCTGTGTCCTCTTAATAGGGCCACCAAGGGACAGAGAGAGAGGGCTGTGGCCTTTTTCTGATGAGGGTCCAGTGGTCTTAGCAGTGCTCTGGCCCTGCAGAGGTGCGGCCTGGAGTCCCGGGTGAGCCCGCCTCCCATCCCACCTGTTAGGAGCACTGGCCTTGGGTGTGGGTGGCCAGGCAGTGGGAGGTCCCAGCATGAAATCCAGAACTCGGCCTTGGCTGTGGGTTTTCATCCTCAAGACCACCTCAGACCCCCTTCTGGTGAGCGCCCTCCCCGCCTCCTGACCCCCCTCGGCCGCCTTGTGCTGCGCTGTTCTTTGTTGCTGTGAAACGCTCCGCTGTCAGCCTCTGTGTGGGAGGCTGGTGGCTGTGTTCACAGGCAGGCACTGGCTCGGAGCAGGCTGCGTCGAGCACTCGGCCTCCGCACGGCGGTGGCGGTGGCGGCGGGACAGGCTCTGCCAAGGGAACTGGCTGTGAAGGATGAGTTCAGGGTGGGATGACGGACCGCTTCTGGGACCAGTGGTATCTCTGGTATCTCCGCCTGCTCCGGCTGCTGGACCGAGGTATTCCTGAGTGACGTGTGTGTGTGTGTGTGTGTGTGTGTGTGTGTGTGTGCAAGAAGGAGGCAGGGACAGACACACCGACACAGAGTGGCATAGCAGAGGGGAGCGGAGGGCAGGAGGAGGTGTGGGAATTCAACAGATCCCAGGAGCTAGGCGAGAAAGACTGTTTTTCTGGGGACGTTTGTGACCCAGCTGGGGACCCGGACACAGGCCTTTTGGGGAGTCTCTGCACATAGGGATCGCATTTCTTGCTGGGTTTTCATCCAGCCCAGCCCTGTAGTCAAGGGCAAGCCGGGCTCTGTTTGCAGGGCTGCCAGGCAGCGCTCGGAGGAGCCGTGCTGCACAGGGAGGTTCCTGAGCAGGCAGCCCCGCTCGGATCCCTCTGCCACCTCCAGGGGCTGGCTCACGGCACCTTCCGAGCTGTTTCCCACCTGTAAAATGGGCACGGCCAGACTGTCTGCTCGGGTGGCTGTGGAATTCTTGAAGCATCTGGTGCCCGGTGGTGATCCCCCTCCTCCCAACCTGCCTCCCAGCATGACAGCCTGTCGCCTGGTCCTGAGCACTGCTCCTGTGGGGACATCTGTACACAGAGCCAGCACAGACTTTGCAGCTAGTGGAAAAGGAAGGAAAGTCAGCTTTATTCCTCAGGTTAACCTGCCTTTCATACTTCACCATCAAACATGAATGTGATTTAAATCGCTTGGTAACGTGACGCAGCTCCAGACATTCCATTGTAAGGAAAAGCCACAGTGAATGTGAGGGAGCAATTGATATTTAAAAAAATGTTCAACGTTATTTTTAAAAGCTTTGGCTCCTTTAAGAGGTTTTTGCAAGAACAAGAGGGTCCCCGGGAAGCCTTGCTACCTCCCCCGAGGGGCTTGTGTGCCCCTGGGCACAACCTCAGTGCCGGAGGTCCATGCCAGGCAGAAGCAGAGAGTGGAGGATGCAGGTGAACCAGGCTCTGATTGGGAAGAAATCAAAGATGGAGGATTCTTGGCTTATGTGAAAAGCAGTCTCTCACCAGCACTGGGAGGTGGGCTGGTGTGAGCTCAGACTCGAGAGAAGAGAGTGGAGAAGTCGCACTTCTTCCTGCTGAGATCACAGACTGGAAAGGGGAAAGAGACCACAGCAATGGGCCCCCGTCTGTGTGGCCTCAGGCGAGTTCCTTAGCCTCTCTGTGCCCCTTGCTCCTTCCTTGTGAGAGGGAATGATGTGGTTATGGTCCCACCAGTTAGAAGGGCTGCTGTAGGGGTTAAGTGAGAAACTGCAAGGGGCGTCCGTATCCCAGCGCCTGGCACGGAGTGTCCCTTAAATGTTCATTGTCGTTACCAAGACAGTTAATTATTCTTACTCTCCGATCAACACCTGAGAAAGAGGAACAGGTGGCGTGCGATAACCCGGAGCTGAGAAGAGTCCAATTAAGAATTGTTAGAAGCTTAGAGACAATTGATACTTAGGTGAATTAAAACAAGACTCAAACAAGCAGATGATGTGCTCATTCTAAGAGAATAGTAGATGTTAATGTCCAAGCTATACTGCTAATCATTTTATTTTTATTTGTTTAGAACACGATTAGATCCATGGATTGCAGAGTTTGGTTCAAGTCTAACCCCGGATTTCCCAAAGCGCCCCTCGGTTGGTGAATCTGAAGTTTCAGGTGTTCATAAGCCTGTGCTGCAGGGTTTGGGGAGACTGGTGGTGTCATGCTTGTGGAAGTGTGCGGCTGTCTCACAAATGTCACGCTGGTGGGTTTATGGTGAACCTGCCCTCTTGGGTAGCGGCATTCGTTGTCAGAATCGCGGGTCCTTTCAGCTGTGTTTTGTCAGCATGTGTGGCTACGATCGGAAAGTTTGGGGTCTTTCATCAATACTATGTGTAGGGTTTTCTTCACTGTGAGGCTGTAGACGAGCAGTGGCTGTGTGTGGGGTATCCCCAGGCTTTCCGGGGTGGGGAGTGGATGCCGAGGCCTGATGAGTGCATCGCGTGGCTCTGGTGTCACCTGCAGTGTGTGCCCACCACCGCACGTTCCAGCAGGAGTTCTGTCTGGAGCACGTCTCCCGTCACCGGGCAAGCTGACGTGGGCAGACAAGGGTGTGTTAGATAGAGCCAGCTCCCGGGGTGCCTGGCGAAGGAACAGGCCGGTGCAGACTGGTCCTTCCCGGCAGCGAACACCGTTCTCTTAGGTCGCTGTCCTGAAACAGAACTTAGTTGCCTTCATCTGTCGGGACTTTGTGTCATGTCTTTTTCCTGCCTCCAGTCATGAAAGGAACAGGCCTCCAGGAGTGAGGAGGGAGGAGACTTGAGGGGAAGCTGGTGACCCAGGAAAGGGACAGAATGATGAGCCGAGTGCCAGGGAGCCATTCTCCTGACGGTGACCGGGGAGGAAGAGCATGGGGACCCCGCACCCCTCGGGAAGGAGGAGCTGCGGGAGCATGTGGTGGAGCGGAGAACCTTGCCCCGGAGATGACCGTGTCTGCCTGGTGCAACAGACCCCTTTGCCGTTACCACCCCGTGAGGGGCTGCAGGGAACCGCGCGTGCGGGTCTGCAGGCCAGCCCCTTTCAGGGCTGCTCAGACGAACTGACGGCGGACCTCGTTCACGGCAGATGCCGTTCTGAGGCTTGTTTTCGGCTGCGTGTCCACTCTGCTGATTCCAGATGGTGACGAAGGGGACGGTTCCTGGGATGGGGACAAGAAAGGTGACCACACAGATGAGACACGGGAGGTACATGGGTCAGGAGGAGGAGCGCTGCTGTTGTCTTTGAATTTGGTACACCCCTGGAACCTGATGAGTGAGGGATGGTCACATTCCTTGTGTGTTTTGTTTCTGCAGTGAAGGGGGAGGGAAGACAAGCTCCTGACCTGGAGCAGCCGGCTTTCCTGGGGTGGAGCCTCCGCACCCGCAGCACCTGAGATGACTTTGGGGCATCCGCGGGGGCTGCTGGAAACCTGCTTGCAGGTCACTGTCTGGGAGTAATCTGCTCTGCCCAGCAGGTCCCCACCCCGCTCCCTACTCAGCACAGCCCCTCAGATCCCCTTAGTTCCCCTCTTACAGTGCCTGGGCCTCATTCTGCACTGCTTCCGCTCTGGCCCCAGCGGCCTGCCTCCTCCAGCGCTGTCCCTCAGCCCCTTCACTGTTCTCTGCCCCTAACTTGGCAGGCACACCTGCTGCTGTCTGGCATCCTGCAGTGTTCTCTGTTATTCTCCTACACTGGCCCCCT
>RJWH01007039.1:0-45427 GCA_004363575.1 Solenodon paradoxus | reverse complement strand
GACCCCCCGCCACTGCCCACCCCCCCACCCCCCCGCCTCCCATGAGCTGACCCTGGCCAGGGCCCCCATGGGGGTTGGGCAGGCTCCGTGCTGGAAAGATCTGGGTGGGGGCCCTGGGATTTGAGGTGAGCAAGGAAGCCAAGAGAGGGGCTTTTTTGGGTTCTGGACCCTCCACGCCCCAGAGGGCTGGGACCCTGGCTGCTGGCCTCTCCTTGTGCGGCAGCTCTTTGGGGTTCCCTGGCTGGGCACCCATCACCAGCACCAGTGAGTGGAGGAGGTGGGCGAGATGTCCTGTGGGCAGGCCGGAGCCACGGAGGGGCTGGGTGGGAGGGACAGGAGGGGTGCAGAGCGGGGGGGGGGGGGGGGGGGGGGGGGGGGGGGGGGGGGGGGGGGGGGGGGGGGGGGGGGGGGGGGGCCCAGGTGAGCCAAGCAGGGTCCCAGCCTGTATGCTCCAGTGTGGCTGTGGACAGTGTGTATGATTGTGTGACGACTGTCTGGTGGCTTCTGACTGCACGTGTGGTTGTCTGTCTTGGCAAGGAGTGTTGTAGCCCCTGACTGTGGGTCAGGGGACACGTGTTTTGGGCTGGGGGCACTGCTCCCCTCCCACAGCCATGCTCTGCGTGACTTCGGGGTGGGCGGGCTGGGTCTCGGTCTCCACTCTGTCACTTCCTGGGTCTGCCTGCCTTGTCATTTCTCTTCTTGGAGCCTCAGTTTCCTCCTCAGTATAGGGGTCTGATGCCTCACCCGTCATTAAGCTTAGTGCACTTCCCAGCAGGGGACCATGGTGTCTGCGCATGTCCCACCCCCGCCCTCCTGGACGCATGTCCAGGTTCTGCCTTTGACGACTTCTGTAGTCTGCGAGTTTAGGTGACCGGGTTCCCAGGGCTGGGGAGACGGTGTGGAATCGGGGTGCAGCGGCTGCTCCCAGCCAGTGCCGTACCTGTGCAGGGGGCCGGGAGGAGAGGAACCTGGTGAAGGTGGGGGGCTCTGGAGAGGCCAGCCTGGGTAGGGGCGGCACTTGTTGGGCAGAAGCCCCCTGGGAGCAGCCCCCAGCCCCTCTCCCCCGGTGACACATCAGCTCCCATCGCAGCGTCATTAGCAGCTCTCGGAGTGGGGAGGCGGCAGCAAAATAAGAGAAAAGCAATTTGACGTTTCTAATAAAGCGTCGCTCCACTTTGCCAAATTAATTTTGACTCCCATAATTATTTGCTGTAGGAGCGGCCGCGTTCTCCCCACCACCACCTAATGAGGTAATTGGGGAATTAGGAATTAATGACTTTAACAGAAGTGACAACTGACTTCACGTAGGGAGCAGCTCTGGGGAGCCGCCTCTTCCCTGGAGCGCGTGGCTCGGGGCTTGGCTGCCTCCTAGGAAACCCAGGTGCCTGCCCGCCCGCTACTCTGCTCGGCTGGCCCTCGGCTGGCCCTCGCTGGCCGGAGTCCAGACCACACCTGTTCCTGACGGCCATCTCCACCCGGCTGGGAGGCTTCATGTGGGGACAAAGCCTCAGAGGCATTCGCGGGGCTGGCACTCTTCTGGGTGATGTTATTAGCAACTGTATGGAGGAGCCCGCCTGCTCCCTTCCCATGCGTGGGGCGCTCATCATCCGTCTCCCTGGGGTGTTGTCGGTCTGTGGGTGGTGGATGGGTGAGGCTTGCTAGTACTCTGTGCTCGGCGGCCCAGCCTCAGTTTCCCTGCTTTACTCTACCCGAGGAGAGCAGACGCGTGTGTGTGTGACTGTACATGACTGTACATGACTGTGTGAGACTATGATCATGTATGTGTATGAGTGTGTGGGGCTAGGTGTGTGACTGCGTATGCATGACTGTGTGACACTGTGTGTGTATGACTGTGTGTCTGCACGTACGTGTCTTTACCAGGTTCTGGGGTGGGGAGAACTGGACCCACATATGGGGAAGGGCTAGGGGGTGGTCCTCCTGTGAGCCCCCCGGCTGCACACTCTGCCCCCCAACTCTGCAAAGCCTCACTCTTGGTTCTACTGGGAGTCCCCCCACGGCCACTGCCGCCAAAGCTCTCAGCCTTGTTGGGGTCTGGAGTCGCCACTGAGTAGTTCCTCATGCCAGGCCGGACTGGGCCGTCTCTCAGGAAGACCCAAGAGCACAGTGTGTTCTGTGAATGACCCTGTGAATCTGTGTGAGTGTCCTGTGTGGGAGGAGGGGAGTGAGGACAGGAGGCTGAGTTCAGGAGCGGGGTTCGGGTTTGGGGCCTCTTGGGCCTTCCCCAACTTCTTTAGACTCCTTTGATCTTGAAGGTAGGTTTGTCTCATTTACCTTCAGAGTTTGGGTCATTGGCTCCCCAGACCAGTGGGCCAGGGGAGAGAGTGCTGGCTTTGGAGTCAGGCTATCTGGGTTTCAAATCTGCAGTTTTCTTATGAGCTGCGAGATTTGGGAATATGACAACCTCCTTGAGTCTCATTTTCCTTTTCAGTAAACTGGGGTATAGAGCTTCCTCAGAGGGCCACTGTGGGACTGAGAGCACGTGTGCACAGCACCCACAGAGGTCTGGCACCTTCTAGAATTTTAGCGATGCTCTCCCTCTGGGCTGGGCACCACTCAGCTGCTCTTGGGCTGGATTCTGGGTGGCCTCTGCAGGGCTCCCTGGACAGGTCCTTCTCAGAGTTGTGCTGGTCGCAGTGGTTGCTCAGAGCTTTGCTTTCCCTCTCCTGGCCTCTGTCCCCCATCTGTCCTTTCCTGTCATTCCCTAGCCCCATCCTATACCCCTGCACCCTGTGCTTACCTTTCCTTAGTAAGTCCAGTATGGTTTATCCCCGACCTCTCCCCCTGCCCACCCTCCAAAACATGCACAGTCCAGAGCCCCCAACTCCACCCCATGACTGCAGAGGGCCTTCCCCCACACTGTCTGGATCTTCATGGGGCCTGATGCACATGCCTATCCCTGGTGTGTGAGCCCTAGGGCCTGCTCTAGCACTGATCATACAGGAGAACTAAGGAAAACTGAGGCAGGGACATGGGGAGGGGAGGCGAGGCCTCTCTGGGGCATAGGCCCAGCTTCCCTGGGCTTCTCTGTTGTGCCTTAGTGAGGTCTCTGCCCTCTGGACTCCTGGACTAGTGCCCAGCTTGACCCTGGACATGCCTGTCTGGGGCCTGAGTTCCCTGGCTTTGTACAGAGTACACATTGTTCATTAAACATTTGTGAATTTTTGGACCAAAGCAAAAGGCAGCTGTGGTTAGTGGCAGGGCTCAGGGTCCTGGCCCTGCACCCCACTGTGGCCTGCTTAACCTCTCTGAGCCTCAGGTTACTCCTGGGCCTGTAAGGCGGGAGTGGAAAGCCTGGAGTCCCCTTGGGCTGGGCACAGGCATGGCCGGGAGAGGTGCGCTGCAAAGCAGGGCGCTGGGTCCACACTGGGCAGAGATGGAGTTCTGGGAGTGAACTGTTGCTCCCTCTTGGTGTTGACGCCTACCCTCCCTGTCCCCAGGACCAAGGCACCGTGGGGGTGATCTTTAACGTGGGCACGGACGACATTACCATCGATGAGCCCAATGCCATTGTGAGCGACGGCAAATACCACGTGGTGCGCTTTACTCGAAGCGGTGGCAACGCCACCCTGCAGGTGGACAGCTGGCCCGTTAATGAGCGGTACCCGGCAGGTAGGCGGTACAGGCACGCAGAGGAGGCGCAGTGGGAGGGGCGGGGCCGCCTGCACGGGGCGGGGCTCCAGGGAAGGCGGGGTGTGTGGGCGGGGCCAGAGTAGGGGCGTGGTTAAAGAGAAGCGGGAGTAGGAGGAAGGGCACAGAGATGAGCCTGGGAGGTCTTAAGGCCTTGATCTACCTCGGGGAGAAAACCATGAGTTCAGAAATGAAGGACAGGCGGAAACGCGAGGCAGATGCTGATGCAGAAACCAAGAAGAGAAGATCCGGAGTAATCCCAAACTTGTCTTGGCAGGGAGGCAGGGCTGTTCCCAAGGACAGAACCAAGGTCTTTACAAAGAACCAGTCAAAGATGCCTAATAGGAGATTAGATCAGGAAGAGACGTAACCAGGCACATTCAGAGAAAGGAACCCCGGTGTCTCAGGGAGTAAGGAACAAGTTGAAAGGGACAGACAGGTGACAAGTGGAATGAAAACAGGCTCAAGTGCATTCACCAAACCTCCACTGACAACCTCCTAGGCATCAGGTCCTGTGCCAGGCCCTGGGGACACAGGTGAGCAGGACACAGGTCTTGCTTGCAGGGAGCGGACAATCTTGGGAGAGGAGCACAGGAATGTACAGACCCAGTGCAGTCGTGTGACAGAGGCTCTGGTGGCTGAGGACAAGCCAAGGTCTCTGGAGCAGAGGGGAGGATGGGATGAGGGATGAGGAAACATTGAGGGATGAGGAGATACTGAGGGAGGCAGAGAAAGAGCCTTAGAGTGAGAGAAAAGCAGGGGTGATGGAAAGATACGGAAACAGTTCCTGACACACAAGCAAAGACAGGGCTGCTGCTCCCTGAGTGATGCAGAGAGATGTACAGAGATGCTGCCATGCAGCCAGTGGACCAGGCCTCAGGAGGGAAAGGAAGGGAGGCCCAGTGTGGGCGCTGGGAAGGAGGAGGAATGGGAGACACTGCAGGGAAGAACTGCAGGGACAGAGATGCGGAGATAGAGGCTGAGCGGCTCTGCAGTCACACAGGGGGGCCGACTGAAGCAGAGAGAGCATCTGGGCTGTCACTCAGCTGGCAGAAGTGATGGCTGAGGCTGAGGCAGAGGAGCTGCCCCACGCTGCCCAAGGAGGGGTCTGGGCAGGACAGTGAAAAATGCATGTGCCCCAGTCCTTAGACTAGAGTAGAGATACCAGCAGAGACTCATGACTCCTGCTCTCGCCCATTTGCAAACATTCCCTGGCAGCCCTGGAAGATAGAGATCCCCCCACCAGCCTCCTAAGAAATACAGAGGCTGATGGACACACAGGTGAACCCCAGACACACGGACAACTGTGTGCATTCATATGTCAGACAGTGTAAGAAAAACAGCCCCAGAGAGGATGCCGGCCTAGACCAAGGCCCTGGATGTGTGGGGTCGCTCAGATACATAAAGCTGCTAAGTCCCACACGCTTGCAGACACTGGCAGTACAGCCTGTGTGTGTGTGTGATGCCCTGTGGGCATTAGACTTCTCTCTGACATCAGGGCAGCCTTTGTAGCTAGGAAAGCAACAGCTACGCTGGACAGGGCTGGACTGGGCTGGATTGGGCAGATGCTCAGCTCACTCAGGTCCAGAGCTTCTCCGTTGGGTCCCTGCAGGTCAGAGTCTTGGAGGGAGGAGTCACGCCTGCCCGCTTCGGCTCAGGGACCCTTGGCTGGGGGTAAGGAAGCCTGCTGGGTGCCCCCTTGCTGCAAAGCAGAGTAATGTGAGGACCTGGTAGCCATATGTGTACAGTGTGGGAAGAGCCCTACAGTGGCCCAGGGTCACCTGAGCACTTCCAGTAGGCCAGGTTAGCAGTAGGCCTGAACCTAGAGTCTGGGCACGCGCACTCTTAGGATGTAGCCCCAAGTCAGCAAGAACTAGCTTTTAATCCTGGACCTGCTGACAAGCTGTCTGACCTTGGCCAAGTCATCTAGCCTCTCTGAGTCTCAGTGCCCACCTCTGGAGGGTGTGATAATACCCGTCTCACAGTGCTAACTGAGAGTTCCAGGAGATAACCTAAGGAAGGTGCTAGAATGGCCGGGCATAGCGGAGGTTCTTAATGAACAGCACTTTTGTTACATTTGTCACGTGCTCTAAGAAGGCAGGGTGCAGCCTTCCTTTACTCTCAGGACACATGCATGGACACACAGAGAGACAAACACAGTTATCTCAGTCTGCCTAGGCCTCTGATCTTCCTTCCTCTGCCTCTGCATGTTGCCCTCCCTCCCCTGCCCTGCATGACTCCCTTCTGGCCTCTTCACCCCTCCTCCAGTGTCTTCTTTGGCCTCGACATGCCCATCCCTCAGGGGAGGACACCCTATGCCTCTAACAGAACACTGGACACTGCTGATCCCTTTCTAGTCCCTCTCCCTTGGCTGGGGCTCCCCGTGAGCATCAGCTAGGCCTTACCTCAGTGTCTTCGTATCAGTACCCAGACCAGCAACAGAGCAGGCTCTCAAGGCGTGTTTGTTGAGGGACTCAACAAATGACCAAGCCATTCTGACTTAAACACAGGTGTCCTGCCTCTGGGGGGAAGGCAGGGTCTCATCACCTAAGCACCTTGGGAGTCCCTTCCACACTCACAGGACACACAATGTGCTCACAGGTGCTGCTCACGGGCAGGCCCAGGCCCAGCTCTTGCTGGGCCGGTGCGCGCAGCTGTGCACCGGGAATGGGAGGGAACTCCGGGCCCAGCGTGCATGTTGTGAACCATGAGTGAGAGCGGCCAGATTCCCAGAGGAAATCACTTCCATTTGCACTGCTGCAGGTGGGACTCACCCTCAGCCCAGGGCTGCCACGAGGTGCACGTGACTCGAGCACACACACACGCGCGCGCGCGCACACACACACATTCCCACCTCCCATCCCCCCGTCCCCAGGGCCTGGACATCACTGAGTGCAGCGAGGAACGGGGGTGCCCAGATTAGTGGGGAGGCTGTGGGCAGGATGAGCAAGGTGGGGGTGGGCAGGTGCAAGGTGGTCCCGAGGGCAGAGAGGGGCCTCCAGTCTTGGAGGGGAGCTGAGTTGGGAAAAGAGCAAGGCTGCCAGGCAGGGAGGCCAGGGAGCCTGCAGGGAGGGCCAGTGAGGAGGAGCGGGTGGATAGTGAGGTGAGGTGGTTAGGGGAGGAGCGGGGATGCTGGGTAATGGGTGGTGATCTCACTGGCACCTGTGGGCACTGCCTGTGAGGTCACCTGTAGCGGTGCCAGGCAGATGGCCATGACCAGGGTGAGGCTGCACGTGCCGGCTGGGGGAGCAGTGGTGGCTTGGGGGCTGGAGGCATTCTGGTGGGATCGGATGGGGCCGTGGTGTGGAAAGTGGGAAGCTGGGAGAAGAGCACGGGAGATAAGGGGAGTGGAAATGGCTTGGAGAAGGGTTTAAATCTCACTGTTAAACGCGTGTGCCGGGCCACCCCCCTAAATGCCACATAAAGCCCCGCTTAACCTGACCCTCCCATTCTAAACCGCCCTCTAAACACAGTAACCAACGGGGCCCCCGAGGCCTCCCACCCACACTTAAACCCGCTAAATGCCCCTCCTGGCCCCACTGCCCCGCTCTGGGATGGGGAAGAAGGTGGGCGCCACAGCTTCCGCAGACCAACCTGGTTAGCCTCTCACCTTTGACCTTCCGGCTGCCTTTTCTTCCATCCCCTCCTGTCCTTGTCTTCGGTGTCCCCCTTCTCCATTGGGTCTGTGCCCCAAGGGCGGGCGGAGGCTGCGGGGGCCCCACTTCTTTCCTGCCGGGTGGGCCTCCCGCTCTCGCGCTGGATGTGGCCACTTCTCGAGTCACCTGAGAAATGCGTAACTACTTTTCTAACTCCTGTGGACTTCGCCGCCTGAGAAACCTACTGTCTTTCTAAACTTTTCCAAGGAAACTTTGATAACGAGCGCCTGGCGATTGCTAGACAGAGAATCCCCTACCGGCTTGGTCGAGTAGTAGATGAATGGCTGCTCGACAAAGGTAACTAACCAGAGTTAATTAATTACTAATTAATCAGCGTTAAAACACCATCTTACAGGTGCAGAGCTCTCTCCTCCTCCACCGGCCTTCCCCGTGCCCGCCCCCTGGGATGGGACGCTTGTCCGGCCAGGGCCCTCCCTTCCCCTCTTTCAGAGCGGGTGGCGGGTCAGGGTGCTGCCCCCGTGGAGGGGCCCAGTCCCAGGTCTCCTCCACTGGCCCCAGGCAGGGCAGCTGGGAGGCAGCTGGGAGGAGTGGTCAGGGCCAGCTGTGGGTGCAGAGCACTCACATCCAGGCCCAAAGTATGGCAGGAAGGCTTCCCCAGGGCCAGCTGAGGGAAACAGGGAGCACAGGGGGCCTCAGATCCTACTGGAAAGCCCCGCACCCCCAGGGGGTGACTGTGGGACCCCTCGTCTGCGATGGTCCCACTTTGATCCAGAAGTTCCTCTTGGAGGTAGTGGGGGCCAGGGAAGACCAGGGGAGCGGTGGCGGGGGGGAAGGGGGCTGCCCCGGAGGGGCCTCTGTGCCCTCTGACTGAAGAGGATGACAGACCAGGCTGCCGGGGGAGGTGCTGCTGAGGGTGAGGAGGAAGGCCACTTGTCACCAAGGGAAGTCGGGGCCAAGGACAAAGCCATCCCATTCCCTTTGGAGAGGGGCGAGCTCTGCACCTCTAAGGCTAAACTCTAGGGGGTAAGTAGAAGCGTTAAACCCCCACCTAACCAGCTGATAACTCTGCTTCTAAATGTCCACGGGGCCTTCCCCAACTAAAACTCCCAGCTGTGACCTGCAGCCCCACAGCCAGCGGGGACTAAACATGCTGATAACCAGATGTGATAAATCCAGAACAGGACAAAAAGTTAAAGGGACTGTAACAGACATCGCTAAATCTGCAGCCCCAGCCTCAATGGGCTGCTCTCCAGCGGGGCGAACTTTAACCCTTTGAGGAGTTCATGCCGGCTGGGGCCACAGGGCCCGCACTGGCTCCGGCTTGTGGCCTCCTCTCCAGTGCCCACCGCCCTCTCTGGGAACACGAGAGGCCAAGGGAACAGCCTGGGCTGAGGCTGGGACAACTTGTGACCCCAAGGGTAGGGAGAGCTAGACCGGTCTTGGAGGGGGACAGGCTGGGACTTGATCCAGTATGACTTGGAGTTCCTGCTGTGGGGAAGCCCTTCTCTTTGGGCCTCTGTTTCTCTCCTAGAAAATGAGGCACTGGGCTAGGACAGTCTTTCCCAGTGCGGAAGGGGGCGCCCCCTTGTCCTGTGGACTTGGATGAGCCTTCCCCTTCCCGGGCCCCCAGCCTCTCCTTGGGAAGATGGGCAGCCGCTCCGCTTGGTGCCCTCACGAGGGGGTGCGATGTGGGGCAGGAAGGGATTGGAGAGCAAGGACTGTCCTCCTGGAGGATTATTTTCCTCTGCGCACCTGGTTGTGTATCAAATGAGTCTGTTTTCCAGCCCAAAACAGGCCCCGTGCAACCTGAGCCCAGGGATGTCTCATAGCAAAGCGATTTGTGGTCAAACAAGTTTGGGAAAAGGCAAACCCATTTCTTCCTTGTGGAGACAGTGCTTGGGGACTTGGGTCTAGTACAGGCTTTGAGAAGTCACCTGAGAAAGAAGCCGCTCGTTCACCTGTGAAGTGTTTGCCTCCCGAGCGTGCTTGCCACTGTGAAGCTTCTCCTGGTCATTCGCTGCATAGTTCCTATGCCTGGGAATAAACTCTAGACATGCTGGTCCCCAAGGGCCTCCTGGGGTCCAGTGTCTGGCTGCCGCTCCCTTGTTCTCAGCCTCCGCAGGCCCCACGTCTGCCGGACGGCAGCGAGGTGACGATGATGATGGTGAGGGTGACCCTGCTCAAGGAGGCATTGGAGGAGGAGAGGCTGAGCAGACGCGACCATGGCTGATCACTGGCCAGAGGTGGATGGCCAGTTGGGGGTCCCTGAGATCTGGGTGTCACTTGGAACCCGTTTCAGAGGGTGTGGGTTTCACAAGTTGGACTGTCCTCAGCCCAGGTTTGGGGGGGTCCGGGCTCACAGGCACCTAATTCTAAACCAGATCTTTTAACGAGACACTAACCAGAGGCTAACAAGGGCTAAGCCAGGTCTTAAACCCCCAGCGCCAGCAGCTGAAGGCCCGGGGGAGCAGGGGCAGCGTAGTAGTCCCTCTGTCCCCCCTACTCCCCCCAAATAAGCAACACCAAAACCAAAGTTAAATCTAAACTTAAACATAATAAATATCTTTTCTAAACACCAAATCAAAGCAACAGACTCAGAGGGTTAAACCGACCCCCAGATCCATTAAAACCAAACAGAACAACTACACCCCACCCCGGTGGGGCTTCGGAGGTGTCACTGCTTAGTGAGAGGTGAGATTGGAGCTGGAGCGGTGCTTTTTTGGCTGTCAGTGAGCGAAGCAAGGTCCCTTTAACATTTTCCATCTCTGTGTTTGCAGTCCTGGCGGGAGGAAGGTCTCAGGGCCTCCCTGGGCGCCTCAGAGGGAGGAGAGGGGAGCCTGGCCTGAGGTCAGGGCCTGGAGGTGGCTGGGAGGGCAGGTGGGCGCTGCCCCGCCCTCACGTACCCCTGCTCCCAGCACGGCCCCTCCTCTCGCCTCCTCTGTCCTGACGCACTGACCACCTCCGCCTGCTCTGTCTCTGCCTTTGTCTTCTCTGTCTGCTGCTTCCAGGGCTCTGTGGCTTGGGGCTAGACACTGGGTGTGGGATGTTTGGGGGAGAAGAGGGAGAAGATGGGGATCCAGTTCAGGGAAGGGAAGAAAGGAAGTGGGGCCGAGGACCCCAGAACAGGAGAGGAGAGGGGGATGGGAAGGTCAGGGGCATGATGTGGGGGGCAGCCAGGCTCCCTTTCCCAGCCCATGGGTGCCCTGGGGACCCTCCGCCGGGGTCCCCACCTGGCCAGGCTGGGGGCTGTGGCTGACAGGACTTTCCCTTGGTGTCTGTCCCTTCTCATTTCTCTCCCCACCCCCCACTTGCTGGTTTCCACCTCGACTCCTCCTGTCTCCCCTTGGCTCCCCCCAATCTGCCCACCCTCTTCTGGTCTCCCCCACTGCCTGTCCCTCCTCTGTGTCCCCACCTGCCCGTGCCCCTGCCCCACCAGGCCGCCAGCTGACCATCTTCAACAGCCAGGCTGCCATCAAGATCGGGGGCCGGGACCAGGGCCGCCCCTTCCAGGGCCAGGTGTCCGGCCTCTACTACAATGGACTCAAGGTGCTGGCGCTGGCCGCCGAGAGCGACCCCAATGTGCGGACCGAGGGCCACCTGCGCCTGGTGGGGGAGGGGCCGTCCGTGCTGCTCAGTGCGGAGACCACGGCCACCACCCTGCTGGCCGACATGGCCACCACCATCATGGAGACCACCACCACCATGGCCACCACCACCACGCGCCGGGGCCGCTCCCCCACGCTGAGGGACAGCACCACCCAGGTGAGGGCCCTGGCCAGCAGGCAGGCCGGGGCTTCGGTGGGGAGGGTGTGAGGGACCCAGGTCTGGTGGGACTCTCACAATGGCTGGCTCAGCCTTCTTGTCACAGCGATGATTCAAGCGAGGCGGGCAAGGTGTCCTTCCACCCTGGTGACCAGGATGTCGCTGCTAGGGAGGTGACCTCTATTCCCAGGAATGAGGGCAAGCCTGGTGCCCCAACCAGGCCAAGGAAGATCAGCCACCTGAACGAGAGTCTGGGAGGAGTGAGGCGGACCTTCAGCAAGGCCATACCCAGTGCTGGGTGGTGGTCAGTGGCAGATAGCTCGTGCCAGCAGGGGTCGCTCTGGACAGGCACTGGAGGGGCGAGGCGCCCTGGTGTGAGAGGCTGCTGGAGGCCAGGGGCAGCCTCTCCCTGGGGACCAGTGTCCCTCGATGGGACTGCACGCCCATGACTTTCATGGTCCTGCCTGTGTGATTGTAAGCTGGCCTTAATGCCCTCCGTGCCTTGGTCCGAGGGGTGTGTCTGAGCTGTTCCCCGGGGCTCTACTTCCCCTTGCTGCCCACCTTCCCCGGGTGCTCTCCCTGGGAGGGCCACGTCCAAGTGATGTGAGTTTATTTTCTCTTGTCCAGAAGGGCGAACTGGCGGGGCCACACTTGGGGAAATGAGGCTTTGGGCCAGGGCAGGTCTAACCTTCCTGGTGGCTGAAACCAGTTGAGCAAGTATGACTTACCAGGCAGGCGGGGACCCCCACCATTTCTCTGTTGCACTTACAATGCTGGCCCAGGGAAGCTTTACTGGGGGCTTTACAGGGGGCTGCGTGCCTGCTGCGCCCACTGCCTGACGCCCTCCATCTGGAGGTGAGAAGGGCTGTGCAGTCTCAGTGGGGGGTGACGGTCAGGCTGTCCAGGTGGAAGCAGAGGTGGGACCTTCAGGTGGCCGTGTGCTGGAGAAGCCCCCAGGGGAGGCTGGTGCAAAGGGGACAAGATGTCAGAGGGATAAATTCCCAGTGTGTCGGCAGAATGGGATCGGGGAAGAGCCACATATAACCTTTTCATCCCCGTCCCGTTCTCTGCCTTTTTCTCGGTCCTCTTACCCACCCGCAAGTATCTTGGGCTCCCTTCCAGCCTGGGCTTTGGGTTTCCCTCCTTGGGTCTCTCCCCTAACACCCCCTGCCCTCCCCACCCATCTTGGAGATTCTCTGTCTTTACAATTAGCAGAGAAAATGCTGACAAAGTCGACTCCTGTTGTCATGGCAACCACAGCTCTAATTACCGTGTGCAGCCCGGTTCCTGGCTCCAGGAAGGGGGTTGGGAGAGAGATGAGGGTGATGGGGTGGCGAGGCTGGAGCCCAGACCCCCATGCTGCTCCCCTCTGACCCTGCTGGCCTCCAGAGGCCCCCCTGCTGCGGCGCTGTGGTCCCAGGTCCAGTGTCCACGTGCTCCGGCTCCCCTGCAATAAATGGCACAGCTGTGCTGCTGGCTGGACCCTGCACCTGTGGGGCCGCTGCAGGCTGGGGCTCTTCAGCCTCCCCTTGACATAGAAGCCCACCCAGCAAACGGCGAGAGCTGAGGGACGGGTTAGGTGTGAGTCTCAGCACAGGGCCTTGTCCCCTGTGCCCACCAAGAGGTGACTGGGGGGTCTTCTGACCCACTCTGGAACCTTCTTCTTTCCCCACCCTCCTCTCGTCCCCCAGAACACAGATGACCTACTGGTGGCCTCGGCTGAGTGTCCGAGCGATGACGAGGACCTGGAGGAGTGTGAGCCTAGTACTGGTGAGTGCCTTTCCCCCCTCCCCTGCCCCGGGGCCCACTGCGACTCTGATGGGAGGGGGGCGACTATCCCTGTCACTTGGCCTGAGCCTAAGGGGCCCCAGGCCTTAGCTTTCCCTGAGAGCTCCCTTTGTACCAGTCCCCTCCCAAGGTCCCTCAAGTGCCCCAGGTGCTGGCCTTTTGGTGTCCCATCCTTCAGAGGTAGTGAGGTCTTTAGCTTGGGGTTGAAGGCCAAGGGATACTGGGAAAGAAAGATGAGTAGCTGCAGCTCCCAAGTGCTAGGGCAGCAATGCGGGTGGTGCAGGCCTAGGAACTACAACTCCCATCAGCTCTTGGGTCCGGAACTACAACTCCCATCAGCCCCAGAGGCCTGGCGGTCTCTTGGTCACTAGCAGTGGTTGTCTGCCAGATCCTAACCTCCTCGTCCCCAGTCTCGGGGAGGTGTCCAGTGCTCTGGCCTAGAGGGTTCCCAGGACGGACATTCTGCACAGCTGCCCTGTGCCCAGCAGGATGCCGGGTGGTAGGTGGTCCCCTGGTCTACTGCAGACCTCCAGTGGGGGAGCAGCCCTGGGAGGAGAGCAGCGGTGGGAGGAAAGGCTTCCTAGGGGCGACTTTCCCCTCGATCTTTCTAGCTGGACTCAGGGTGCAATACCAGAGAGACAGGACAGGGCGGGCTGCGAAGTGGGGGGTGCGAGGGCTCTGGCGGCAGGATTGGAGGAAGGATACTGGGTGCAGATTTTCCAGTGGCCTTTATGGTGGCCGGCATGAGCCCGCGGGGGCCTCCATCCCTTGAATCCTTGGGCTATTGGTACCTGAAAGCAGGAGGCTGGGACAGATGATTACGGGGTCAGGGGAGAGGCAGAGGAGATCTGGCCTGGGCGTCGCTGGGAGTCTGGCAGCCCCAGAAGAGCCGTTCAACCTAAGGCTGGGCTACAGCTGCAGGCAGAGTGTAGGTGGGGCTGCTGGACTAGAGGGCTTCCCAGTGTCCAGCCCAGGGCCCCTGCTGTCTGGAACAGACGTCCTCCACCTTGGGGAGAGCCCTCTGCTGGGGCCGTGCCCACCATCTTGGCCTCTGCCTCATTGCTTTGGGAAACTTCAAGTGTCTAGCATCTTTGACGTGGCACTCCCTATGCACCCCACTTGCCCCTCTCACTAGTCCCTCCCTGGGGCCTCCTGTAGGGGGACGCTGCACCTCTGGCCCAGGCCTGTTGGGAGTAGCTGTGATCCCTGGCCCCAGGAGGGCTCCTGGGTTGAAGAGCTCTGTGGGTCCCCATCACAGGCATTTGCACACATGTGACCCTGCTTGCACACTCTGGGGTGGGAGCTGCTGGGGTGAGAGGGGCATCGCTACTCTCCCTGGGCCTGCAGAGGGGAGTGTTGGGCCCAATAGCCACCGTGCAGGGCCACACACTGTCCACGGAGGTTGGAGTCCTAACCTGGAGTCTTGTCAGGGGCCTGGGTGTGGTAGTGTGTGCACAGGTGGGCTGAGCTGCTTAGGTTATGTTGGGACCAGGGGATGAGAAGCTAAAGTAGGGGGTCAGCTAC
The DNA here is from genome assembly GCA_004363575.1 of Solenodon paradoxus. Taxonomy (NCBI): domain Eukaryota; kingdom Metazoa; phylum Chordata; class Mammalia; order Eulipotyphla; family Solenodontidae; genus Solenodon; species Solenodon paradoxus. Next base: position 31,088 of record RJWH01007039.1, on the reverse strand, counting down.
CCCCTTTCCCCCACCTCCCAGCTCCACGAGGCCACTGACCCCTGGACAAAGAGCCAAGTGTGTAAAGGAAGATGGAAGGTGGAGGAGGATGGGAGAGGCTGAAGGACAGCCCAGCACCTGGCTTTATAAGGAGAGGGCAGAGTGCACGCTTGCGTCCCCAGAGGAAGAGGACAAACCACAGGTGCCCAGGCCGACCTGCGTGGCTGTTTGTCCTTCCAGACTTGCACTGCTCTGATGCTTACAGGTGGAGTCTTACCAACCTGAGAGGCCAGGCAAGGACACAAGGGTTCCTCAGGCGATCAGATAAAGCCGTCACCCCCTCCCAGGCAGGAGGGGACTCCAGCCAGAGCCCCTCCTGCCCCCCAGCACAGCTCTTTAGAGATGGAAGCAGGGTGTGTATATCCTTCTTCCCTGCCAGGCCCTCCTCCCTGCTCACCTTCCCCTTTCCCTCCACCTGGACCCCTCCCAGACCTCCAACCTGGGGTTTGGTGAGCCCATTATTTCACCTGAGGTGTAATCCAGTCAAAGGCATTGTGGCCTGAGGGCAAGTGGTTCATGATTTTGACCGGCAGCGCCTGCAGGGGCATGGGGTGGTGAGAGCACCCCGCCGCCATCTTGGCTGGGTGCCAGTCTGGCCCTGGGAGGATGAGGGGCAGAGGCACATGTCGGTGTGCACACGCATGTGATCACACACACCTGTTTACTGACCCTCCGGCAAGCTGACACATGCCCACTCCACAGGTACATGTGTGTTCACTTCTAGCAGAGCACACACGTGTGTGCTGAGACTGGCAGAGACATGCGTGCACACGGAGCCCCAGGAGCCTGCATGCACGGCCGGCCGTGAGACCCACGGGAGCACACGCCTGTACAAGTGCAGTCTCAGCACACACGTGTTCTTACACATGTGCAGGGGCCTCCAGAAACGTGCACACTGGCTCGGCGCGTGGTGCCCATCTGCTTAGACCCAGCGGCCTCACACGTGCGTGTAGACGCAGAAGGGGCACACACAGCGGGTCTGGAAGCGAGTGTATAGACAGCTGCACATCCTGCAGCGTGTCTGCGTCTGCGCAGAGCCCCGAGGCATGCTCACACACACTCACACGGTTCCCAGTCCCGTGTACGCGCTCAGACTCACGGACGTGCTCGCAGAGCCCACTCATGTGCAGCGTGCGTGGACCCGTCGGCACTGCACACACGTGCTCAGACCACAGAACGCTGCACGTGTCTCAGACTTGCAGCTGCTCAAGGATACTTCCCTCTGACGTGGGGCTCAGGGATGCATGTTCAGAACAGCACAGTGAGAGCGTTGCAGCCCCACTGAGGCGCAGGTGTGCTGACACGCACGTGTGCACGTGTTCACATGCACATGTGAACCCGGGGAAGCGTGCATCTGTGCCTAGGCTCCCACCACACGCATGTCGCTCTTACCCCTGCTCAGACCTGCATCTGCACCAAGATGCACACTCGCATCCTCAAAGGAATGTTCATACAACACAGGTGTGCACATCCTGAGGGGTAGCGGTGTGTGCCCAGGGGCTGCGCACAAACACATCTGGTCGGACTTGTGGGCTTGCCCCTCCCGATAGCAACCAGGCGAGGACGAGGACCTTGGCTTAGACCTACAGAGGTTCATTCTTACACACACACCCATGTGCTCAGTTACGCTCAGAGACACAGACATGCTTTGGAATACACATCTACCTAGAGACATGCGTGTGCTAGAGACAGGTTCAAGAGCAGCACATGCTTAGAGGCACATGTTTAGAAACAAACTTGATGACACAACACTCACACATGCTTAGAGTTACATACTCGGACACGTGTTCAAAGGTTCACACGTGCTCAGAGACATACAAACTCAGACAAAACATGCCAGAGACACCTAGACACATGCTTAGACACACACGCTCAGAGGTGCACACACACTTGGAGACATACATCTGCTCAGACACACACAGATACACAGGTTCAATCAGACATACACATGTGCTCTGAGACACACACATGCCCGGACACACACACTGCTGGGCCCACACGGTGCTCGGGACTGCTAGGTCCCTTACTCCAGAGCTCAGAGGCACATCTCCCTTGCACCATACACACACGTTCAGACCCGCCGGTCTGTGCACACACAGGAGAGCACACACAGGCCCCATCCCCAGGCACAGACCAGGAGCTCAGACCCACACGTGCTCAGAGGACAAATGTGTTCCGACTCCAGAGTTGTAGGGTTTCACTAGTTACTGCTAAAGACAAGGCCCCAGCATCGTGGCTGAGTGCATAGAAATGCATTTCCTGGGCACGTAAAGTCTGGACAGGAGGTCTGGACTGTGGGTGGTTCTGTGGGCACTGGTCCAGGGCCCGGGTCCTTCCAGCCAGGGGTGGCCCATTTTCCCACGGGACTTCCCGAGTGATAGGAGGGATGAGCAGGGTTGGTCAGGAAGGGGTGAGGCCAGGCCTGGGCGGGAGAGGTACTCCTTCCTCCTACAGATCCCATCCCCTGACCACAACCTGGCTTCCAGGACGGCTGGGCTTTCCTGCCCTGCTGGACCCCAGCAGGAAGCAGGGAACAGACTTGGTGGCCAGCTGGCCATTTATTTGCCACAGTCTGGCTTTTGGGTCACCAAGGATCCATTCCATTCTTTCCCCTACTCACAGAACACCAGCCTTTCCCCAAGGGAGACGCCCCCACCCAGTAGGTAAGGCTGTCTGGGAGGTGGCAGCCCACTCCACAGGTCCAGACCTGGCTCCTGGGTTCCCGTATGAGGACTGCATACTCATCAGCCAAGAGGTCATTGATCCTGCCACCCTGCCCTCAGGCCTCACACCCTCACACACAGAGGAGGGCCAGAGGCAGCCGTAGAATAAAACCTCCGTTCACGAAAGGAAGGATTTAAGATGGAGGCACCCCAGCCAGGGCACGGCTCTGCCCCCACAGAGGGCAAGCTTCTTCCGTCCACCGCCCCTGCTGTCTGGGAGACACTCACATGCTCACTCTGATCCTTGCAGTGACTCTGGGTCCACCGATTCGGGTCTCACCGGGCCACCCCACTCAAAGCCGCCGTGTGCAGCCTGCTGTCTCGTGGCTTGGGATGAAGCCAGGGTTCCGCTGACAGCCCCAACCCATTTCTGGTCTCTCTCGACCCCTTCATCTCTGCTTGCGAACCCGCCAGTTTTCACCTAACTTTGTCTCTCTCCGTACTGACACTGAAAGCAGAAAGCAAGGGCCGGCGTGGTTACTCCGACTTTCTTGGCACTTTCCCGTCAGCCTCAGTCTCAGCAGGCACGTGGCCTGACCTCTAAATCGTCAGGAGCAGCGGTTGGTACCAAAGGTCCTGCTGGCATTGTGTGTGGGTCTTCACCTTTCCAGCCTTTCTCGGATGGTTACGTGAGTGCCACAGGTTGGGGACACCCTTTTCTGGTGTCTGTTCACTGTTCTGGTAAAGGGGATGTTTCTGTGCCACCTGGGTGCTCCCGGGAGCCCGCTCTCCTTCCATCTCGGGGCGCCTCCGTTGTGCACACGTGGTTTGCAAGTTCATGGGACGGAGGAGAAAGCCGAGGGCTGTACCCAGGAGGCTTTTACGGGCCAGTCCAGGCAGTGTCTGCCACTCAGTCATGGCCGCGCCCCGTTGCAAAGGGTGCTGGGAAATGTAGTGCCGCTGCCCGGGAGCCGGAGAAGACGAATCTGGGGAAGGAGGCGCTCCTGGAAGCGCGTGCTCAGACCCACAGTGACGCACAGCTGTGCTCAGGGTGCACGTTCGCGTGTTCGCACCCGCACACACCAGCTCAGACCAACCTCAGAGGCGGGCTGACGTGCGGAGCCAAAGGCTCACGCACATGTGCTCCTGTGCTCGGACCTGCGAGCTCGTGTCCACACGCGCACACGCTTAGAGACGCGCGCATGTACTCAGGCGCGCGTTTACCTGTGTGCACACACAGTGCATCTCCGCCTCTGACCTTGAATCCACCTTGGCCTTCGCCCTCGCTGTGCTGGTGTCTCCGGGTGGGGGTGGGGTGTCACTTGGGTTGTCGCTGCCTGAACAGGTGAGTGAGGGCTGAAGTCAAACTGGGGCTCTTCCCACCCAGCTGCGTGTCCCAGGCCTCAGAGGGGACTGTGTCCACGGGAGGGACAGAGTGCCCCTTTCCAGCTCTGAGTCATGAACCTGCAGGGCTGGGGCCTGGAGGGGCTGCCTCTTTTCTAACCATGCCATGTCTTGGTAGCTGCATGGCCTTGCACTCGCTCAGATCCCGGATGCGGCCCCTGACCCCCAGCCTCAGTTCTAGCCTCCTCAGTGGGGGTGGGCACATCCGGCTTGGGTAGGAGTGGGCTTCTGGGGTAGATTTCTGATCAGAGGCCTTCTGCATCCTAAAGGCAGAGGGGGCCCAGCAGAGGAGGGTCTCTGGTGCACAGAGGGGCTCAGGAATGGCTGGCGGGCTCTCTGGCTACATGAAAATCTCTTAGTCAGTAGGGCTGACATGCACTGAAATCCATTTTTCTGGAAATGCTGCGAAGTGGGGTGGCCTTGGTGTCAGTGAACCCTGGCATTTCCCGGCTGCTGCAGCTGCTTGGGGTGAGGCTGAGGGAGGCTGCCTCGCGTGCTTACACCTCCTCCCAGTGAAGAGCTCAGGACTCAGGATTGGGATCATGAGTTATCATGAGTCTGCACCCCAAGATGCCTGGTGGGGGGCGCAGTGGGCGGGGAACCCTGGTTAGACTTGACCAGTGGGGCTTCTCTGAGGGGCCCTGTCCTGCTCCAGACCCTGCTCACTGCTGTCTGGGGAAAGCGTGCCTGAGCCTTTCTGGCCAGCCTAGGACCCCAAGAAAGCCCAGCGCCCTGTGTGGTGTGGGACTCGACTGCCCCAGAGCCCGGTGACCTGATGGAGCACTGGGGAGAGAAGGGTGTGGGGTCTTGACAAAGTGTTATCTTGTGGGGAGGGGAGAGGCACAACGCAGAGTGGAAGCAGTGTGGGACATGGAGGCTGACATGGGGCCACAAGAGGTGGGACACTGAGGGGCTGTTGCGAGGTGCAGGGTTGTGGGTGAGGGCAGGACCTCTCGGGATGTATTGTTAAAGGCTTGGGCAGGAAAGGACCCAGGATAAGCCCCCAGAGGTGCTGCGGATGTGGGGACAGGGCCGAGGCTTGGCTGTGGAGACCAGGGGTCGAAGAGCAGGGTCAGGAGGTCTCAGGGAGGCTGCCCTGAGGGGCCCGTGTGTGCCAAGGACCTAAAGAATCAGTGAGCTGATGCAGATGGTGGTGGGTGTTCAGACTGATCTGGATGCATCTGTGGTCCGAGACCTGACGCCCACACCCCCCAGTCTAGCTGGGGGTGCACCGAAGGGCTGACAGGTCTCTCCTGATCCTCCAGGGTAGGACTTGTCCTCAGTGAGGCCTCCTGGTCGATCCCCTGGGCCTGGCACTCTGCTGGGGCCCCAGCTCTGCCCGGCCGACTGAAGTCCACCAGCCAGCCCAGGACAAGCCTTGATCTTAGTTTCCAGGAGCAGCGGGTGGCCCAGTGTCAGGGAGCTTGCCCACACAGCAAGGCTCCTGCCAGACTGTACTCAGCTCTTCCTACTGACCGGGGAGGGGGGCCGTGCAGGGGACGAAGGGTGCTCGGCACCCACCTACTCTGGCCCCTTCCCCAGACACCTAGCCAGGCTTGGCCCTGAGGACATGCTTGGTAACGACCCCTCCCTTCCCCACAATGAGCCCCTGCTCTGTGCCAGACCCAGTGCCAGCTGCTAGGGACACAGGTGGGTTGTGGGTCTTCCCTGGCGCTGAGTCCAAACCCATGTCTGCAGGATGGAATAGGGCTGTGGTGTCAGAGGCACCCAGGGCAGGAAGGAGCCTCTGAGACTCTGCTTGGAAGAGTGGGTGTTGGGCTGGATTGACAGTTGGGTGAGGAACCAGCACGGGGAGGTGTTCTGCACAGAAGCAAAGGTCAGGAAGAGGGCAGGTGGTGTGGCCCGGGAAACACTGGAGGTCCAGGGAGAGAAACCGTGCTGTGATTAGTCCCAGATGTCATCACTCACTGTGCTCCCAGCCTCCTTCCAAGAGCTGACAGCTGTTTGCCCCTCACCAGGAACCAGGGCAGGGTCTGGGGCTCAGGGTAGGTGGAAGGACAAACTGTCCACCCACAGTCACAGGTCTGTGGGAGCCAGGTCTGGCCTTGCACGGGACCTGGAGCCCAGTACCAGAAAGTGAAGGGAACTTGCCTGCAGTCACACTGGACTTAATGATGGCTACCATCATACCAGGTTAGCATCCAACCCAAGAGTCAAGTAGCCTGGCAGATTCCTGCAGGCATGGGGTGAGTGTGCCAGGCCTCCCTGGTCACAGAAGGGACTGGACAATCCCTTCGCCCACCAAGCTTGACAGTCACCTGGTGGCCTTTGGAGTTCTGCCCATCCCAGGCCTCAGCGTCCTCCATAATGATAGTTCCTGCCCCGCACAACATGCTTCTCTGCTCTTGGCTCAGATTTTCAATATGACAGTGCTCCTGGATGGCCAGGCGCCCTGGGGCTTCACAGTCGGGGGTGCAGGTGAGCCCTTGTCCAGGGGAGATTGGCACCTGGTGGGCAGAGCAGCCTGGGAGCTTGGCAAGGTTTGGTGCTCAACGGCAATATGGTGTCTGTGACCAAGGACACATTGCTGGAGCCTGCAAGCTGAAGGGTCAGCAGAGGCGTCTGAACAGCAGCAGAGACCAGGGCTCTAAGTGTGTGGGGACTTGGAAAAGGTGTCAAGGTGTGGTGGTGGAGGGGCTGGGTTGTCTGCAGGGGCACCGAGCAGAACACCTCTGGGAGGCTCCCCCAGAGGGAGTGGGGCGGGGTGGGGGCTGTGGAGACCACACCTTGCAGGGATCTGGAAGAGGCTCCAGGATGGGGGCGGGGCTTAGGCTTTGAGCTGAAGCGAGATTTAGACCTCTCCAGGCCCAGGTGTGCTCCCACCAGCCACCTGGAGCTGGGCTCCAGCGACCTTCTGACCCATACTAGTGAGCGGCAGTACTTTGTGAGAGAACCCAGGAGGCTGATGGGAGTTGTAGTTATTGACCCAGGGGCTGATGCGAATTGTGGGCCATGTCCTTTCAAGAGCTCATGGGAGTTGTAGTTCTTATCCTTTGGGGCTGGTGGGAATTGTAGTTTCTGCTCTGGCAACCCCAGTTATTGGACCTAGGGAGGGTGGAGACGTACCCTGCCCCAAAAGTCCAATCCACTAGTTTCCCCTGGGCCCTCCGTTAGCAAGTTCTTCCTTCCCAGATGGCTGTGTATGTATTTTCTTTTCTTTTTTTGCTTTCTTCTTCTTTCCGTTGTTTTATTATTGTTTTAACAATAATAAGAAGGCCAGAGGCAGTCAAGCCCTGGCCAGGTCCTGGCGGCCCATGGGGGTTCTGGGGAGGGGGAGGGGGGGAGTCAGTGGGGGTCAGAGGTGGAGGGTGAAGAAAAAGTTAGTTGGGGAGTTAGGGTTAGCTCAGGAATCATGTGTCTCTCCCACTTCCCCCACTCAACTGCCTGCCTCTCCCCACCTTCCTGCCTCAACATGGCTTCCACCATGCCTCCTGAAGTCCTGTGGTACAGGAGCCTCCTCCAATGTATGTCTTTCTTCCCTGACCACTCTTCCTCATGGATCTCTTCACCTCCCACCTTCAGTTTCTTCTGTCCCATGACCAACCTGCAATTAGCGATCAAAGCCCCTTCCCATGACAGTCCCCTTCCAAGCCCTTTCACTCATGTATCAGTCCCTCTAGCTGCCCTTCACGTGCTTCCTCCCAGGTCCCCACACTGCTCCTTCCCCCTATTGCACGCCGACACCAAGTGGTGGTAACAGTTCCTTTGCGCCAGCCTGCACTGTGCAGATTTTAGCTTGTGTTGGATGAGGGGGAGAGGGCCCAGTGAGGGAGGAGAGAGTATTTAGTAGAAAGCCAGATGCCAAGGGACAGAAGAGTGAGGGAGGGAGATACCAAACAGATAGACAGAAAACGTTGTACGGAAAATTTGTTTTTTCTTATTTTTTCCGGGAGAACCCGCTTACACAGCTCTGTTTGTAATTTTTTTCTTCATGCTAAAATCACACGGCCTATTTGTTGATGTAAGTTGCCTGAATTCCGTGGTATGCTATCTTCTTTTTTAAAAACAAAAGAAAAAAAAAAAAAGAAAAATCTAGAAAAAAAAAAAAAAACCCTTAAAAGCTATTGTTGTTAGGTTTGTTTAAAATGCTGCTCTTGTATCTGTTTTTAAAGCCTTAAACCAGTAGTTTTTTTCCGTTTCTTTTCTATTTCCTTTCCTTTCTGTTCCTTTTGGTTTCTTAAGACAAACAAAAGACCAAAACCCAGAGAGCCACAGAGCCAGGGCGTGGGGGTGCCCAGGGCACCCGTGCCGCTGCCCGCTTAAAGCGCAGTGCTCGGCTGGCGGGCGGGCCCAGCCTGCTCTAGTCTCCGCCAAAGCCAATTGGAACCGATTTGGGTGTGTGAGGCTGTTGTTTCTCTCTCTGTGCCCGCCGCCTGCGCCCCGGGCCCTCGCTGACGCCCTCTCTTTTCTCTTCTCTCTCTTGTTCTAGGAGGAGAGTTAATATTGCCCATTATCACGGAGGACTCCTTAGACCCCCCTCCCGTGGCCACCCGCTCCCCCTTCGTGCCCCCACCCCCCACCTTCTACCCCTTCCTCACGGGCGTGGGTGCCACCCAAGACACCCTGCCCCCGCCCGCGGCCCGCCGCCCGCCCGTCGGGGCCCCGTGCCAGGCCGAGCAGGATGACAGCGACTGCGAGGAGCCCATCGAGGCCTCGGGCTTCGCCTCCGGGGAGGTCTTTGACTCCAGCCTCCCCCCTACGGACGACGAAGACTTTTACACCACCTTCCCCCTGGTCACGGACCGCACCACCCTCCTCTCCCCGCGCAAGCCCGCCCCCCGCCCCAACCTCAGGACAGATGGGGCCACGGGTGCCCCCGGGGTGCTGCTAGCGCCCTCCGCCCCGGCCCCCAACCTGCCGGCGGGCAAAATGAACCACCGAGACCCGCTGCAGCCCCTGCTGGAGAACCCTCCTCTGGGGCCCGGGGCCCCCACGTCCTTCGAGCCGCGGAGGCCCCCTCCCCTGCGCCCCGGCGTGACCTCGGCCCCCGGCTTCCCGCATCTGCCCACAGCCAACCCCACGGGGCCCGGGGAGCGGGGCCCGCCGGGCGCGGTGGAGGTGATCCGCGAGTCCAGCAGCACCACGGGCATGGTGGTGGGCATCGTGGCGGCCGCGGCGCTCTGCATCCTCATTCTCCTCTACGCCATGTACAAGTATCGCAACCGCGACGAGGGCTCCTACCAGGTGGACCAGAGCCGGAACTACATCAGTAACTCGGCCCAGAGTAACGGGGCGGTGGTGAAAGAGAAGGCCCCGGCCGCCCCCAAGACGCCCAGCAAGGCCAAGAAGAACAAGGACAAAGAGTACTACGTCTGAGCCCCCGCGCTGCGCCCCACTGCCAGCTGCCCCTCCCGGAAGGGCCCGGGAGGACGGTGCGGCCCCCTCCCTGCCGGGCCTGGGGACCCACTCCCTGGCTGCCTCGGACTTCTCTCCAGAAGAGGAAATGCAAAAAAAAAAAAAAAAAAAGAAAAAGAAAAGGAAAAGAAAGAAAAGGAAAGAAACCCCCGTGCTCAGTCAATCCCCTTCCTCCCGGCGGTCAGTCCCGCCGCCGGGCAGGGCGTGTGCTCACAGCCCTGGGTTGATTTATTTTTTTAAGGGGGGTAGTTTATTTTGGCGGGGTTGGGTGGGAAGGAAGGCTGCGGGTTTTGTAAAGCGTCCACTACTCGTCCTGTTCATTTTCTTCCATTTTTCTTCTTCCGCTGTCCCTCTTGCCTTCCTTTTCTTCCCCAGCCCCCCCCCCGCCCCCCCAAGGCTTGCTGTGTCTGTCCCCACCTTCCTTCCCCCGTTTTTTTTTGTTTTTTTTGTTTTTTTTCTGTGTTTGGTTTTTCCCTTTCTTTCCTCCCTTTGGGGTTTCCAGAGTCGGTGGGGAAAGGGCGGGAGGGTGGGCCACGCGGCGTGGGGCGGGGCAGTGGAATGGCCCCAGCGCCCCGGCTCCGCCCACCGGGAGGGGGTGCCGCCCAGGGGCGGGGCTCCGGCCGGGTCCCGGGCCGATGTGTTTGTGTGCCGCCGGGCGACGTGCATTGATGGGGGAGCTGCTGGAGGAGCAGGGGTGGGGGGCGGGTGGGAGGGGAAAGGCAAATGCAGATATATATTAAAGACAAATAATCTAGATTCCGCGAGCAGAAGCCTGTGGCACCCGTTGAGCGCGGGCAGTAGGGAAGAGAGGGAGCCAGGCCTTGCCGGCAGACTGCTGGGGTCACTTCTCTGCCCACGGGCTCTCTGCTCCCCCGTTTTTTTCTCTCTTTGTTAACAAATGTGTCTGAGTCTTGGAAAACACCCCAACCCCGGAAATGTGTGGGAAAAGAAAACAAAAACTTTCCAAATCCCAAAGGTCCTGTGCAGTTTGTTCGGGGTGGGTGCATGGGGACAGTGGCCTGGCTCTGGGCTAGGGTGGCACCCAAAACGGGGACCAGGAGAGCTGGTAAGTAGCTCTCAAAGCTTTCCGCTGAGCATGGCTTTGTGCTACCCCCATCTTCCCTGTGTCTGGTGGGACGATCACTGCCTGATTGACAGACCCTCACAAGCTAGGAGGCTGGGCGCTGCCCTTGTCCCAGCCCAGTGGAGGCCAGGTTACTGCTGGGGCCAGAGTGCTTTAGTGACTGAGCCCAGTTCTGCCGAACTCCCCTAGCTCTGCTCCTGCCTCTCCAGGGTTTTGAACTGGCCAGCTCCCTGCTGTGTCCACTCTGGCCGACCCCAGGCAGAAGGGAGAGCTGGCGCACCTCATCCTTAGGTGTTCTTTTCTGGGGACATGAACCCAGCCCACAGTCCCAGAGCCCTGAGAGGGGCCCCTCCGTTGCAAGGAACAGACTCGCAAGGTGGGGCTTGTAGGGGAGGACCAGTGTGTGCAGGAGGGCAGAGAGGGCCTGCACCTCCTGGGTGGAGGTGGTGGATGGTCAGGCACTGGTCACACTTCTGCCTTCTGTGTGGTGGGTCCCTGCCTTGCACTGTCTTGTATCCTTGGCTCAGTGCCACTTCTGCATCACGAGTGTCCACCTGCGGGCGGCCTGCTTCATGGCAAGTGCGTTTTCATCTTTATGCCTGGACACTCCCCAGGGCCCTGTGGCTCCATGCCCACAGGAGCCCCTCCGCCTCCTCCTCACCATCCTTGGATGAAACTTTTGTCTTGGGGCCTCCCCCCTATAGGGTGTCTCCCAGGGGTCCTTGGAAGTCATTCCCAAAAGTCAAGGGTGGGAGAATGGGTCCCCACAGCCCTGTGGATTCCCATGGACTTGGCCCCCCTGAATCAGCCCTGGGGTCCTCTGTAGTTCCTGTGCAAGGGACAGAGTCTTGGGTTCCCCTGCCCCCTGCACCACACTAGTCAAAGAAAACAGACAGGCAGGAGTTCCTTGATTTCAAGAAGGGAATGAACATCTTACTTCAGACTTCCTAGAATGGCCTTGTGTAGGGACCCAGACACGGGGACAGTGAGGATGGACCTCAGCTCCCTCATTGCCGTGGGGCTGTGGGCCTGGGTGCCTTCCTCTGTACAAGGAGACAGAGACCTGTCACACGAAGGCTTGGTCAGAAGAGACAGGCTTCCTGGTCTACTACTGACTCAATCCCTTTGTCCATGGCTTTGATATTGAACTTAGCACCTGGGCCAAGCTGGGCTTCTTCAGTTCTGTCTGGCCTGAGCATGGCCCCCGAAGAGCCCAGGCAGCATCTGGAGGGGCCTGAGATTCCAGGCTCCTCCCCTCCTTGCCAATTAGTGCTCTCTGGGGTGTGACAGGAGATGGCCCTGCAGGGGCAGTGTGGGAAAGAAACTCGGTGAAATCTGACCATGAAGACCTGTCCTGGCCACACAGGTCCTCAGGGGAGTGAACACCCACTAGGCCAGCTCCGGGCTCTTCTGGAAGTGCACCCCCTGGTGGAGGAAATTGGAGCCTGGTGCCGGCATTGCCCTCCCTGGGTGAGCGGCAGGCAAGCTGAAGGCAGGGTAGCTGGGGCCCTGCGGCCTTGTGAGGCTGAGACTCGGGTTGGTGGATTCTTCTTGGCCCCCTCCCCCAGTCCCCTTGGTGTCTGCAGTGTCAAGTGCCCCGGAGCTTCTGGGGGCCCTGGCTTCCCATGGTGATGGGCAGGGGGTGGCTCTGACCACTTAGTTAGCTGGAGGATACCCTGGGGAGAGCAGGCACCATCTCCCACCAGCCTTCCCGACACCCTGGGGCTCCACAGAGCTGAGCAAGGGTAGGAAAGGAGTGGGGCGCCACTGGACAGCAGGCAGACCAAAGACAGGAAATCTGGGGCACCTGGCACAGCCTCCCCTCTGGGCAGCTTTATAAACATGACCCACCCCGTGTCCTGGGGCACCATAGGCAGCTGGACGAAGGACATCAGCCTCCAGAGTCCCAGGGGTTGCAGCTGGTCAGACCAGGCCAGGGAGTGAGCTGTCCTCTAGATCCCGGGTTTCCCACTGACCACACGTGTGTGCCCATCATGGGTGCGTGTGTGCGTGCCCGTGCGTGCAGGGACGTGACGCTCTGCTGAGGCGGCCAGAGCAGCAGGGTGCTGGTGGGGGCCTTGCTGGACAGCAAATGGCTCCTGCCTGCACCCACATCTGCTAGCTAGGAGAAGGGAGCCCCAAGACTGTATTTCCCTGTAAGCAGTGCCAGGAGACCCTGAGACCCCGAGAGGGAAGCCCCTGCCCAATGCAAGTGTCCTTGGCCACCTACATTGTGAGCCCTGAGGGCTGGTTGTCGCCAGAGCCAGGGTCTGGACACCTGCAGCCAGGGCATTAGTCCTGTTCTGCCCCCTCTTAGCTGTGTGTCATGGACAGTGTGTGTCTCTGAGGCTTTGTTTTCCCATCTGTAAAATGGGGCAACATCCATCTTGAAGGGTTTAGGAAAAGACCCAATGAGGTGATGCCTGGAGGGGCCCACATGGTGCCTGGTCCGTGACAGGGGCTGCTAAGGACGTGACAGGGGCTGCTAGCCACCTGGCCTGGCGCTCAGAGCAGGAAAAGGTTGCCTGGTGAGAGGCAGTCATGTGTCTGTTCCTTTATTCTCTCTTGTCTCCCTCCACCAATGCCTCCACGCTGACCGTGGCTGGCTCTGTGTGGGGACACCGGTGACCTCTGGAGCCCACAGAACGAGGGACGGACAGGTATGTGGCTGTAGCTGAGCCTCAGGCAAGGCTCTGGGCCCTGGACGCTGGCTAATGCCCTGGTTCTGGGGGCTAACTGGGGGTCTGTAAGGTAGAGAAGGGGTGAGTGGGGGAGATTCTGGGCAGAAGGTGTGTCTGGTGGGACAGGCCAGGTGGCTGGAGTGTGGACACTCTGGCCCTCAAGGTAGAAAGAGACAAAGGCTTTGACCCGGGCTGGTCAGTGCCCGAGTGGGGTCTCGGGGGGCGGGGAGCATGGCCAGCCTCTCCCCAGATCTCAGGCGGCGGTGTTCTGCGCAGCCTCCGGGCAGTCAAGCCAGCCTTCCCTCTGTGTGGAAGGCATCTCCTGACCGCAGGAGAGGCAGGGTCCCCTCGGGCCTTGGCGCCCCTGCTTCTCCAGAGAAGAGACGCCGCCTTCATTATTCCATCGAGGCGTCCAGGAGGCCTAAAAGCGTGTGGATGCCAGCACAGGGCCTTCCTGGGTGCCGGCTGTGACCTTCTTTACTGCTCTGTTTGGGAAAGACCAGTTGTCTCAGGTGCAGGGTGACCCCTGATCCGTGACCCTGTCTACACTCAGGGCAGGTGTTGCTGCCTGCTCTGGGGGCCCAGGACCGACTGCCTGGACCATGTGGGTGGGAGGGGCCCTGAGCGCCAGGGAGCAGTAGTGTAGGGTCTGGGGCTGGTGAGGACCCTAACGGCCTCACACTCCAACTCCCCCTGGCAGGGGCTGTGCTCGCCCTCCCTGACTGCTTTCCGGATGGAGATGCGGCGCAGGGCCATGTGGACCTCGGATCTGGGGTGAGGGGCAGCGGACCAGGGAACTGTCAGTAGCAACACCCAGCCCTGCGCCCCCACCTCCCTGAGCTGCATGACCTAGGCTGCTCCTATCCCCTCTGAGCCCGCCTCTCCCTCCGTCCAGTGACGGCTTGGTGGCCGCCCACCCGCTCTGGAGCTCTCGGGAGCGGGGGGCCTGGGGCTGGCGAACTCACTGGCTCTGCACGTCCTGGATAGTGTCGGGCAGTGGCAGGCCCCGAGTCTCGGGCAGCAGCAGTGTGGCCACGCCACTCAGCACGGGCACGGCCCCGTATACCAGCAGGGGCAGCGAGGGGCTGTACACACCCAGCACCCGCACCAGAGGCCCCAGCATGGCTCCCATGCGGGCTGCCATCTGGCTCAGGCCCACTGCGGTCATCCTGGGCACAGATGCGTCTGTGAGACCCTGTCCTGTGGTCTGGTGACCATCCTCCCCCGCCTGCCGCCCCAGGCCACCAGGAAGAGGGATGCCAGCAGGGCGTCCAGGTCCGGGGAAGGCCACCGCAGCCACCCCCCCAGCCCAGCACGCCCTCCATGGGCGCAGGCAGGCCTTACCTGAGCGCAGTGGGGAACAGCTCCCCAGTGTAGATGGATATGCTGGTGAAGGCGGCCCCCACCCCCGCCAGCCCCAGTATGGCCAGGGCGGAACGCAGGGCCCCCATCTCTGTGGACACAGATGGGGTTAACCAGTGGTGTGGGGGCTCATCCTAGTTTTCTCCCTAAGAGCCCAAATGTCTGAGAGCCATCTCCACCTGGGTGTCCCGAGACCCCAGGGCCACACTTTTGTCCCCCATTCCACTCCCTGCTCAGAGCCCCCCTTAAACAACCCCCCCCATTTCTTGCCCGCATCCTCCTGCTCCATCACCAGCTCTGGTTTTATTTCCGCAGGATTTCACCTTGTCACCCATCCCTGCTCCTGCCACCGTGCAGGTCACCGTCACAGCTCCCAGAAGCCCCGCAGCCTTCTTCCTAACTGGGTCCTCTGGGGGGTGGCGGGGAAGGGGCCTCTGTCCCTGGCTCAGGCCCCCCGGGAGGCCACACTGCGTGCACAGTCCGCTCACCCTGGGGCACCAGCGTGTTGGCGAAGATGCAGAGCCCAGCCAGCACCAGGGACGCTGCCTGTGTGAGCCGGCGGCCCATCCGGCTCAGCAGCAGCAGGCTACCCAACTTGGCCGGGATGTCCACCACCCCGATGAGGACCTGCAGCAGGAAAATGTTGCTGCCCAGGGCCTGCAGGTCCAAGGCCAGGCCGTAGAAGGTGAAGCCAAAGGCGAACCTGCAGCGGGGGACAGGTGGCTTGGGTGGGCCACGGAGCATTAGCAGCCCCGCCTGGCTCCCCTCCACATTTCCCGGGGTCCCTTGCCAATGGCTCCTATTGGGTTTGTCCAATGGGAAGCGCTGATCAGAGGCTGGAGGCGGGGCCAGGGAGACTCCGCCCACCCGCTCTCACCTGCTGGGTCTGTCCTGGCTTTGCACCCTCTGGCACTTGTGGTTTCTGTCTTTGCTGGGTGGACTTGGCTCCTGGGCTCTGATGATGCCCCCGTCTCCTCCTGGGTCCTGCCAAACTAGGGTGCTGCACCTTTCTGCCCTTGCTCTCGGCTGTTCTTGGAGGCCCAGTGTCCTTGTCCTCAACACTGTCCCCCACTGAACTGTTTGCTGGCTGATGGAGGGAGGGGCCAGGGCCACTGAGACCCACAGGAGTGTCATCAGAGGGTCCTGATGATTCTAGGTGGCCCGGGGCGGGGGGCAGGGGTCCCCGAAGTGGAGGCTGGGGCCCCGGTGGAGTGGAGGTTGAAGGGCTCCTACCAGCACAGACAGGAGACATAGGTCCGGAGGCCCAGGCCGGGCGTGCAGAGCAGGGCGCCCAGGCTGGCAGGAGCCTGGCCCTGGCTCAGCTCCTCCTGCATGGCTGACAGCAAGACCTGGAAACCGGGGTGTTGTCAGGAAGTGGGGTTTGGTGCAGGTCCCAGGCCCAGCCCTGCAGGAAGGCGGTCCCTCACCTCCATGGTCAGTGTGTCCCCTTCCGCGTGTTTCCTGTTGATGGCGGCCACCCGCTGCAGCTCCCGCAGGCCCTGCTCCAGCCTGCCCATGATGAGGAGCCACTGAGCCGACTCTGACAGCCACCTGGGGGTGGGGGTCACTGCTGCGGCACCCAGGGTGGCCTGCTTGTCTCACTGCTTCTGTCCCCCTCTGCCCAGCGGGGTGGCCTCACTGCTGCGGCACCCAGGGTGGCCTGCTTGTCTCACTGCTTCTGTCCCCCTCTGCCCAGCGGGGTGGCCTCACTGGTGCCCCCAGCGCCCAGGCTGAGGGCCACTGAGGTCAGAGGTGGACAGAGAAGCCTGCGTGGTGCACGTCGGTGACCACCATGCCTCAGATACCCTTGGTCCCCAGCAGGCCGCCCTCTCTTCTTGCTTCCTCTCTTCCCTCCTGCCCAGCCTGTGGCCCAGGCTGCCGGTCTGTGTGTGGTTAGGACCCTCCAGCGGCAACAGGACACTGTGACACGGTCCTGTGAGCTCCCCAGGTGGCAAGCTGGCTGGACCCCACACCGGGCAGCTCCAGGACCACGCGCTTTCCTGCTCACCCTCCTGGCTGCTCCTCCCTGCAGACAGCCTCACACCCGATGGTCAGGCCTGGGGCAGGGCTGGGGTCCTGACGCCCAGCCCCACCATGTGGGCTGCCCCAACCCCATCCCCTCTGTGCTCTCACAGTGGACTGGCCCCACTTTTGGTTCTTCTGCCATGTTGGGCAACAGTGGCTGGTTCCACACACCTCAGCATCCCTCCTGGGCAGGACCAGCTCCCTCGCTCTGTCCTCAGCAAGAAGCCAGGCCCCTGCACCTCCCGGTGCTGTCCCCGCGCCCGTGGGTCCCACCGCTCTATCCTGACTCCTGCTTCGGGTTGGACCCCCTGCCACCCACCAGGCCTGAATCCTCCGGGCTTTGCAGAGCAGGGGAGAGGAGGGGACTTAAGGTGCATATTAGAGGAAGAGGTGACAAGAGCCAGTGAGCTGTCAGACTTGGGGGACAGTGAGGGAGAGGGAGGTGTCACAGGATGCTCCCTTGGGGGAGACTGTGGGGAGGAGCAGGTGTAAGGAAAGGCTATGTGTGTGATGCCAAGACACCAGAAATGGGGTGTCAGCAGCTGGTTGGAAGTGAGGTTGAAGGCAGAGAGAAAGGAAGTCATTGCTGCAGGGGGTTGGGTCGCAGCCACTCCGCTGAGGACGCGCAGGAGCAGTGCCGCCTTGTGCTGCGGGAGCCAACGAGGTGGGAACAGTGATGGAGACAGGGCATCGTGGGTTCGAGGAGACTAGGAGCAGACGGTGGAGGCAGACACTTCTCACGAAGAGAAGCAGTTTTGAGGGCAGCAGGGAAGCCGGCTGCAGCTGAAGGGCCCGGCCCAGCCCAGATGCCCACCTCCCCGGCTTAGTCACCAGGCCCCAAGCTTAGTGTGCGATGCGTGTTTGGGGTTTCCCCAGAGCACCACGTGGGTGGTGACTCGGTCTGGTTCATTGCTGTCGCCTGGCATCAGCCAGTGTCCTGCACAGGTGGGCACAGCCATTACTTGGTGATGTCACAAAGTAGGGAAAGGACGAGCAAAGGTGGGCACACGCCGCTCCCGTGGGGGTATGTCTGCCAGGAAAGGAAGCCTGTGCCCGCCACCAGCATCAACCCAGGGAGCCAGGGGGCCCACGAGCCTGTCCATTTGGAGTTCCGCCTGCCATCCCAGGCCACCCGACCAGCAGGACTGCTGCTCTCAGAGCCACGGTCTGAGACGAAACTATCTCCTGCTCTGGGGAGTGACTGCAGATGAGCTGTTGAAGCCTCCCTTTCAAGAGTTTGTCTGCTCCAAGCTATTGGGATAGGAGAGATTTGTGGGGTCAGCCTTCTGGGTGTGGGTGCCAGGCCCCCATCCTCCATGGGCCTCTGCTGTGCTCCTTTCTGCAGTGGGCCCGATGTCCAGGCAACCAGTTGGTGGCGTGTGAATGAACTAGGCTCAGCGCTGCCCTGACGGGCACCCATCCATCTGTCCATCCATGCATCCATCCATCTAATTATCGACCAATCCATTTATCTCCCCATACATTCCTCACCTGTCTCTAACATTTATCTCTTTATCTATCACCAATCTATCCATCCATTCAAAAGTATTTCCTGTACACCTGCTATGTACCAGGCACTCAACAAGGGCCACGCCCAACTGATTCCAGGGAGGTGCGGACACGCCCTGACCGCCCATCTATGTCAGCCCTGTGGTTGTGGGGGGTCCTTTGACCATTGGGTCACAGTCTGTTTTTTAGCAATCATGCCAGGGTACAGGCTGTGTTCTGGGAGTGTGTGTGTGTGTGTGTGTGTGTGTGTGTGTGTGTGTGTGATACTGTATCCCACTCCACACCTGGCCTAGTGCTGCCATGCCTGGCACAGAGGGACTCAGAAAGTGTGCCTGGGGGCATAGATGCCAAGGCAGACAGATGGGAGAAGGAAAGGGCCAGGAGTGATGGGGAGCAGTGGGGAGGGAGAGGAGACTCCTGGAAGGAGCAGGGGAGAAGCTCAGGGTGCAGTGCTCCCCCAGCCCTCGGCCCAGGGGAGGAGAGTCTCGTGCCAGCCCCAGGGAGTGTGGACACCCACCAGGAGTACACAAAGCAGAGGAAGAAGGGGACAGAGACCACCAGCTGCAGCAGCGTCCAGTCGCGCACGCCATAGGCCACTGCGACCATCAGGACCAGGCCTAAACTGAAGCCCAGCGAGTTCATTGTCATGACCAAGGCTCTGGCCCGTGCTGATGTCCACTCCATCACTGTGGAAGACGGCAGGGGTCAGGTGGGAGCCCGCAGGAGCCTCCCCGCCTTGCCCGCGTGGGGACATACGGAGCAAGCTGGTACTCATCATGACGCCCGCTACGGCGAAGGCCAGCAGGAAGCGGAACAGGCAGTAGGTGGGGAAGGAGGGGGCGAAGGCGGCCGCCGTGCCCAACACGGCCATCTGCAGGTAGCTCCAGGTCAGCACCAGCCGTCTCCCAAACCTGCAGCACACACACAGCCGGGATGAGGGGCAGGCGGCTCCAAAGGCCGTGCCGGCAGGCAGTGAGCTCCCTGTCAGCTGGAGCATTCAAGCACAACCGGGGGCAGGCATGTGGCTGAGCAGGGCTCGGGCATGAATGTTTCAGAGGAAGCTGGGCCCCTCCGGGACCCCAGAGGAGGACCAGTGAAACCGAGGCTGGGAGGGTGAGCTCCTTGCTTGGGGCTCAGCGGAGGGTGTGGGAGCCCGCTGTATTCTCACACAAGCGGAGGGCTTCCCTGGGCCCGACTGCCAGAAGCTGGTTCAGGTCCAGCTCAGGCACAGGGGCTGCGGGAGAGAGGGTGCCTGCCCACCCTGGGGAGCTTACCTGTCAGAGGCATAGCCGCACACGGCTGCTCCCACCAGGATCCCAGCCAGGTAGATGAACTGGGCTATGGGTTTCAGCGCCTGAGAGTCACACACCAGGTCCCACTGGAGGGGCCCCCGGGGCTGAGGTCAGGAGGCCAGTGTCCAGGCAGGAGGGACAGAGGGGCTAGGTGGGCGGGGCGGAGGGGTTGGGTAGGTGGGCCCTGGAGCAGGGTGTGGGTGGCCAGCTGGTGACCTCAGGGTCAGTGGGCAGGACCCTGTGGGAGCAGGAGATCTGTCAGCCTTAGCTTTGGCTCCCCTGCGGCTTCTTATTGACCAGTAGTTGGAAGGGATCTGCTCCACTCCAGGCCATCTGCTCCCCACCCAGCAGCGGTCACCCAGCAGCCCTCCTCCCACTCCCCCAGGTCAACACTCTTGGTCTATACACAGGCCCCGCCTTTGCCAGATGCCTCCTTGGGGTGGTGCTGGGAATCCAGTGACGCTTCCCTGAGTCCTCTGGACTCGTGCTGGAGCGAGTGCCCCGCATCGCCGCGAAGTGCAGCAGGGCCCATGTCCGGTGTGCCTTACAGAGCTCACAGCTGTCGCTGTTCTGTGAGGCGGTCAGTGTCCAGAGGCTGATTTCTGCCGCCACCACCCCTGCAGGGCTGGTGGCTGAGGAGGGGCTGGAGGCTTACCAGGGGGTGAGGAGACGCCCCTCGGGACCGGGCCAGATGGAATCAGTCAACCGCGGGCTGTGACTGTGACCCTGAAAGGTGCCTGAACCTGGGGAGGAGCCGGAAGCCCTTACCTGGGTCACGATGGTGGAGGGGAAGGTGGTGCGGTCATACACCCAGCCGTCCACGCACGGCTCTGTGGCGGTCTCGCTCCAGTTGGTGGCCGTGGCGTTGGGGTCCAGGAGCTGCCACTGCGGTTGGCGGAAGCGGCGACACGGGTGGGGCCCCTGACTGGGGCCCGGCGGGATGGAGACGGCCAGCAGGGCCTCGGGGCCCAGGGCACCAGGGACATTGGCCTGGGCGCTGCTGCTGTCCAGGAGGGGCACCCAGCAGCGGTGCTGGGGCACGGCGGCCGAGAAGTTCTCCAGCATGCTCTGAGCGGTGAGCCACATGATGGGAACCACTAGGGCCACCATCTGGAGAAACTGGAACTTGCCCAGGTCGCCCACTTGGTCCAGGAGTTCAGAAAAAGCCATGGGGTCGGCCCAGGGGCCCCAGACAGGCACCCAGCTCCCAGAGGCTGGCCCCCGGCAAAGGGGCTGGTGCCAGGGGCCTGCTCTGCCCGCAGCCACCGCTGCTCCTCCACTGGGTGGCAAGGGGCATGGCAGGGACCTCTCTCGCTCTGGCCAGGGCGGGGCTCCCGCCCAGCAGCCGTCACTCAGGGCCACCCAGCAGGGACCTGCGGCTGTGAGGTGTGGCTCTGAGGCCAGGGGCACCCTCCCCCACCCACTCCTGGGGGAAGTGGGGAGGATCACCTTAAGTCTCCTGAGTGGAATGACACTGTTCATGACACTTAGGGAAGACACTGGTAATCATTTCCTCCGTCAAAGTTTAACCCGGCTCCGAGGGAGGCAGACACAGCACAGGTCCCGGTCCGGCCTCTGCTGGGACACACAGAGCTGTCCCCACAGCCTGCCCTGTGCGGTGGCTGGGAGGGACGATGCTGGGGGCCGACCTAGGAGCAGTGCTGACAGGGACTCGGGCTTGTGTGAGCTGGGGTGACACATTCATGCTGTGACCCAGGACTTGCTGTGTGGCTGAGTCCCTGCAGTCGTCAGACACCCTAGCTGTGGGCCCCACGCCTGGCCTCTGCCATCACTTCTACCCACCTCTTCCCCTTTGCTGTCACCCTTTCCTGAGGCCTCAGGGGGGCTCACGATGTCGCAGATACCCTGAGGCCTCCTCAGGTTCAGTGTTCCCAAAGCCACCGAGATCTCGGCCCCTGCCCAGACCTGCCTCCCATGCCTCCCTGCCCCGATGGAGCCCAGGCTGCTGGACCCTCTGCCCCTGCCCTCCTGCCCCACCAGTGGCCAAGCCCGGCTAATTTCTCCCTCCTCCGCCTCTCCCTCTCCACAGTTGTCCCCTCCCTGGTCTCCCTGCCTCAGCTCTGGTCCCTTCAGCCCACACCCACAAGGCAGACCCCCCTGTCCAACCTTAGCCATCGGGTGCCCTCTGGGACAGGGGTGGGCTGGCAGCGAGTGCTGGTGCGGGAGGCGCAGGACGGCTGCACCTGGCCCGGAGAGCCCGCCTTGTTGCCAACGGGCCACATGCCACAAGACAGCGACCGCGCGTGCGTGTACACGTGGGCACACGAGCGTGTGTGTGTGTGTGACACGCGGCAGCAGGCAGGTTGGGGCCCCTGTGCATGCGGGGCATGGGGCTGCCATTTGGGAAAAACTCCCCTTCCATACTTTCTGTCAGGCCCACTCTTCCTCTCCCCGGCGGCCACCCCTTCTCCCTGCCTCGGTGCACCCACAGCCCCCCGCTGTGCCCCATGCCGGCTCACATGCACCCCCAGGCTGGAGTGCCCCCCCCCCCCCCCCCCCCCCCCCCCCCCCCCCGGGGCCAGCGACTGCCACCACTAAGGCCTCCTCCTGCAGGGGGCTCTCCTGGCTTCCTCTTGCCTCCTTCAGATCCCTGAGCTGCCCTCCCATTTCCTTCAGAGATGGGCGCCGTCCCGCCTGCACACTGTCCTGCATCTCGTCTAGCTGGCATCGTTTCAATCACTCCCTCTAGTGCAGGAGCCCTTCTTTAGAACGTCTGGGAGCCAGCATTGATTTGGAAAGCAAATGAAGGTTCCACGAAGACTTGCTTCCTTTGAGTCGGCCCTGGTGGCTTAGTGGTTAAGTACAGCAGGTGTCCATATGCATCTGGGTTTGTGTCCTGGGCTCGGGGAACAACCAAGATGACCAACTAAATGAAGAAGAAAATGCTGCTTCCTGCCTGCCTGCCTGCCTGCCTGCCTGCCCACCTTCATTCCTGCCCGCGCCTTTCCTGTTTAAAGAAGACTTGCTTCCTTTGGTTTAAAAAGAAGCCACTACTGTTTTTCCGATCATAGAATTAATTCGCGCACCTGCCCCCAAATTCAGAAAATATGGCAAGGCAGAGAGGGAACGAGATCCCCGCTGCACTCACCGACAGGCGATCGCCACTGTCCCACTTGGGTGCAGACACTCCACACTGCTCAGTCACTGGTCCGCTGTCCCCCTGTCTGGGCTGAAAGCTGAGCTGAATACCTCCCTTCATAAAGTCCCAGCGAAAAGCCTCTTGGTGATTCTAACCCATTCAAACTTGGTGTGATTCCCTGTCATGCGTGTAGGTTTTCCTTTTCATATTTTCCCTTTATGCCTTGGTCTCCTTCATATTTTCCCTTTATGCCTTGGTCTCCTGGTTCCAGGGTCCTCTCGGATCCACGGTGTTTTCTTGCTCTGTTGTTTTTCTGTCTTGGTTTGGCAGCTGCCCGTGTGATGGCAGCAGCCTCGTGTTCAACACACAAACGAGGACCTGTTTGCCGAATCTCCCCCTTCGTCCCGCACCTCTCACAGATCCTTCTCATGTCACGATGAAACCAGAAACCAGCAGAAACTGACATCTGATTCACCGGCTCACCTGCTGGGGTCCCCCACATTCTGCCTCCCCGCCACCAGCAAAAACCTATTGGTGGCCATGCCCTCCAGCCCACCCCTGCACCTGCAGAAATCTCCCTTCTGTCTGCTGTGCCCTCCTGGACAACCCCCGTCCATGTTCAGATGCTCTTCCCCTCCAATGCCCAGAAAGGTCCCCTTCCCTTTGACCCCTCTTCTCTTCAGCTGCACCCACTTTCTGCTTCTGCACACAGTGCAAGTCCACCAAAGCTTCGTCGACACTGATTTCCAGATTCTCTCTTCCTGTTCTCTTTTGGATTCATTCCCACCAAGTTGGTGACCCTGTCACTCCACGGTCACCAGAGACCATCCCATGGCTGGATCCGCGCCTTTTTTTCATCCTTGTCTCACCTGAGGGTGCTCCCTGTCAGGTCACGGAGCTCGGGGCTCTGTCCTCTCCTCTCCTCTTTTGAAGAGCCTATTCTTGAAACATTAATTAGCCTTCAATTCAACCACCTAGCCCGAGGGCCTATTGAAGTTACCTCCTAGGTGCAGATGCAGCTATTCCTGGCCGGGGTCACAGCAGCCAAGTGCAACTCCGATGTGTCTGTCCCCTCCCCAGAGACACGGTCTGCCCACTCAGCTGGACACACCCCAGCAACCTGGGCTCTTATGAGCTGGGCCCCCTCCCGATGGGGGGACATTTAATTAATTCTGTAGCCGCTGGAAGCTGCCCGCCTGTCGCAGTTCTCAGGATGGGTGCTGACCGCCACAGAGTGGTAAAGACAGCATGTCTGCCTCACCTCACTTGTCCTCTTTAATCATTTCCCAGTAGTTTTGGGTGATGAGGAATGGGATTTGAAGACGATCGCTAACAGCTGGCCAGACTATGAGGTGCCCAGGCAAGCGGCTGCCAATCCCTTTGCGTTCACTGTTCCCAAACCTAAGACCCGGGTAAGACACACCTGTCACTGGGATTTGAACTCTTCCCAATGTGTGCAGTTATCCAATCCAAACAAACTTTATTTTAAAACTTTCTATACTCCCCTGCCCACCTCCCACCATCTTTTTCTCTGTCCCCTTAGTCATTTTAGGAATCTGCAATGGTGGCTGCCATTAGGGACTTACAAAGCCTCCAGGTGAGTTTGAAGCATAAACTAGGACCTTGGGAAGAGAAATTGAGACAAGAACTTAAAACTGCTTGGACCCACACACATCAAAGCTGGCACAAATCAGACAGTTAAAAGCCTTTTTGGCATCTGTTACATCAAGATGTCTCGTGAAAAGAAGTACAAATCTATTGCTGATCACACTGCTGTGGCACAGGTGACTGAGATGACTGGGATGCGGACCACGTAAAGCCCACGGATCCAGGTTCGAGAGCCAGGCAGGGGGGGAAGGGGACCAGAATGCAAAAGAACTCATCTCCTAGAAGCGCTTCTCTGGGGTCCAGGTGGCGGTGAGGGGCGGTGTGAAATACTCAAACTGAGGTACGATGTCAATATCCTAAAATGAATATAGCGTGTAACCACAAGAAATGATGTAATTGTTATAAAGCAACAAAAATAAACCAAAAAGGCAAAATAAAACAAATGCTTCTCCCTCTGCTCCCTCTGAAAAAAAAAAAAAGGAAAAAGGAAGAAGTGGGTCTGTTGTTAATGGGGATCTCAGCAGCCAAAGTCCCCACACGGTGGTACAGCGGGGTCACTACCTGTTGAGGCTCAGGGTGTGTGGGCCAGGGACCCAGATGCAGTGACGCTGCCGTGAGCAAGGCCCAGAGAACCTCCTTGCAGAGGCGGGTGGCGTCACACGGCCCAGGCCCGCCGACACCCTCTCTATGACGTGTTGAGACACCGAGACTGAGCTGAAAAAGTGGGGTCCTCAAGCTCCACCTGCCAGCACCCCTCTTTCTTTTCTTTTGAAAAGCTGTGTCCAGGCAGCTACAAACATGGTAAAATTTCACCAAGACAGTCGATGGTGAATAATCACAGAACCATTTCCCACAGGCCCCCTGCCCGTCTCACACACACCAGGGTCAAAGCTGAGTCTTGTTCTCCCTGGGGCAGTGCCGTCAGTTCTCCTCTGCCTCCCTGCCTTCACCACGGAATCTTTGCTGTTTATTCTCCACGCACAGACAGACCGGTTCTGTTTGACTTCTATCAGCCTTGTCACGGCCAGGCTCAAGCCTGCAGCGTCTCCTCAGCTCACCAGACTGAAAGCCACAGTCCTTAGATCGAGCAGCCTACCCGGTTTCTGGAGGCCCGTCTCCTCTTCCTGCTGTCTCCACACCAGCCCAGTGGGTCTCTGCGCTGTCTCTGGCAAGTGCCAGTCCAGTCTGTACCTCAGGGCCTTTGCACATGCTGCTCCTGCTTCTCCCAGGTGAACTTCCCCCAGGGCTTCGCTGTGGAGTGGGGACCGGCAGCATGCTATCATGTGCCCCGGAATGAAACATGGCTCAAGCACATCGAAGCTTATTTCTTGATTATGGAAAATCCCACATGGGTATGCTGACCTGCGGGCATCTCTCCTCCTCATGATGTCTGGGGCCAAGGCCTTCCATCTCCTCTGCACGTCCAGCACTTGTCCCCTGGAGCAGGCTTCCTCACGGCTGTGGGAGGGGCAGAGGGTGGGAGACCCACCGCATCCTGAGGCTTCAGCCAGGAAGTGCTTCCGTCCACGTGGTGGTCACTGGATGCAAGCCCCACCTAGGTAGAGGCTGGGTGGCGCTTCTCTGTGGCCGGAGGATGAGCTGTCTCAGTTCCCTGGGTCCACACGCTTGTGCTGGTGACACCTGTTCTCAAAGCAGGAGACCCTTCCGCTGTGTGCTGCTCCCGGGACCCCTGTGGTCGGGTGTGCCCCAGGAGAGGGGCTCTTTGCAGGACGACGGGGCCCTGCTCGGTCGAGGGCTTGCCCTGGGAGGGTCTTCTCGGCAGACGAGGGTGAGGTGGTTGCAGGTGACACGCTCTTAGTGGGTGTGACGTAGGGAGGACAAAGCCAGTGGACTCGGAAGTGAGGGTGGCAGCTGAGCCAGGGACGCTCTGGCCGGGGCCGAGGGTGCTGCAGGGTGCCCTTGGGGATTTGTGTATCATTGGATGAGGTCCCCATGAGGGGCCAAGAGCTGGACTTGGCAGGTAAGGGGCTTGGCCAGGCGACATGGCAGGGAGATGGGGGCAGCTGAGCCTGGTGCAGACACAGAGGGGTGACCAGAATGATGGCCAAGAGGGAGCAGGGCCAGGAGAGAGGAGAGCACGGGGAAGAGGGCCGCTGCCTTGCCGGTCAAGTCCAGGTACAGGAGGGGGCTGTGGACGGTGGAGGCAGGCGCTTGTGGGTGGAGACTGTGCCCTGGGGGTGGGGGGGTCGAGAGACGGTCCCAGCCACAGGGACAGTCGCTGGGGAGGTGGTGCTGTGAACAGGGCTCAGCATGCCCCAGCCCAGTCGGCCTGGCTGAGTGTGGGGAGCGGTTTCTCGGGAGATGTGTCCCGGAAATGGGACACGGTGTCGTCGACACGGTGGGGTTTTGGACCTGGGCACGCACTGAGGACATCTCTATGGCCAGATCGCCAGCAGGACTTTGCGATTCTTCCCAGACCCCGATATCCTGGGGTGACAGCAGCTGACTCTAGTCCCAGGCCAGGCAGGAGTGTTGACTGTCAGTGACTCAGCAAGTCCGGCGGGGCTGGGGGACAGCAGGGCTGGCTTATGCCCTCCTCCCTCCAACTCATCTTCAGAGCGTTGGCTTTGCCGCCTCCTCCCCGGCCTGGGCCCAGCGCGCAGACCACCGGCTCTTCCCGAAGTGCCCGACCCCCTCCGTCCTTCTCTGCACCCCCACCTCAGCCCTGCCCTCTGCTAGGAAACGGGCTGCGAGCTTCCTAAGGATCAGCTCTGAGTCCCTGTCCCTGAGTGTCCAGAACAGCACCAGCACACAGACCCGGCGCCGGGAGGGGAAGGACGACTATGTCTTCTTTTCTCGCTTTGAATCCAGCTCTCTGGGCCTCTGTTTCCTCTTCCGTAAGAGGGAAGCACGCCCCCCACTTGGCAATATTTTTCAAAATTTATTTTTATTGTAGTAATTATTCTACACATTAAAATATTTTCCTGTGTATGGGTTCCCCATTTCTTAGATGTATGTCGACACACCCTGCCCTCCAGCACATCACCACCCACTTGGCAACATTTTCAGGACAAGGCGTCTGATCTCCGAGGGGCCTCATCATCTCCAGCCACCCTAGTGTCCAAATAAGGGTAATCGGAGCCCCAGCGCAGGTGATGGCCAGCACCTCTGACCTGTGTGTCCCGTCTGCTATGTCTTCCAACCTGTGCTCTGTGCAGTTCTGAAAGGTGGGGTCACTGCTCTCCTGGGAAAACACTGTGGTCCCCTACCCATAATGTGTCCCCAGTGTCGCCACGGGTGCAGCCCAGAATTCCCCAGAGAACAGCGGGGAGACGACGTTGTGCTGAGGTGGCGATGGTGATGGTAACTAATAGTCGTTGAGTATTATTTTTTGGTCACAATGCCAAATTCTCTTTTGATATTAACTCATTTAATCCTTCCAACAATGCTTTCAACTGGGTACACCACTTTTAGCCCCATTTTTACAGGTGTGGAAACTGAGGCTCAGAGAGGTGAATCTAGGTCACACAGCCACTCTATGGCAGAATCAAGACACTGCCCCAGGTCTGTCCAGATCCAACGTTTGCATCTTTATCTTCTGAGTTTCACTGAAGTCTGGTGGGGCATAGAGGAGGGTACCAGGGAGTCACTGAGAGCCACCTTGGCGCCCTGCCTCTCTCCCCGGGGTCTTGCTCCCTCAGATCAGAAGTCCCCTTCCCTACCGCCTCTCTTCCTTGAGGTCAGGCCCCCTCTCCAAGCTCAGCATCTCCCTCAAGGGAGCCCCAGGTCCACCCCTGCCATGGTCCTGGCTTCTGGGGAGAACAGCCCTCTGCTTCGCCAGCATGTCTCCCTCCACGGGCTCTAATGTCACCTCCATGGAGCCAAAAAGGCCCAGGACAAGGGTTTTCTCACAGCAAAGCAGTTGTCCCCCACACTGACTCCCGACCCCTGTTTCCACCTCTGCTGCAGTGCAGGACACACCTGCCAGCTCCCCGCTGTCCGCATCACTCCAGGGCCCTGGAAATGCATTCTCTGGCCTCGGGCTGCTGGCCCCTGGGAGCTGGCAGGATCCAGCCACCTGGGTGGACCCACCACCCATATAGAAGCCAGATGGGGACACTGGCGAGGGGGCGGCGTGGCCGCAGGTGGCAGCTTGTTGGTGGGTGGCTGGGACTTGGGGACAAGGACACACGCATTCAGTAGGCCTGCATGCCCCGAGCATGCCAGCTTTCTTTTCCACTTCCCAGGAGCCCAGGTTCCTCTGGCCCAAGGAGCAAACCTGCTCTAAGTAGGTCAAGGAGAGCGCTGGGCGGCTTCGCTGCTGCCTTCATGTGCCCGGCGGCTTCTGCAAGTCTGGCCTCCCTGCACCAAAGGGACTTTGCCCTCCTTGCTGCGTCAAAAAGATATTCCGTGTTAAAATTCAACAGAGGCATGTTAACCAGCCGTCGGAAGCAGGCTCGTCAGAATGTGAGCAGCTCGAACACGTGCACTTTGCCCTGCTGTGCAGAGGGCCCTACCCGCAGCGGGCACATTTTAACAAGGCCGGAGCCCCAGCCTGTGCTTCGGGGGGGTCCTCCTCTGGGGGTGCAGGGCCCCCGCGTCCTGCTTTGCTCTAGGATTCTGAGCTCTGCGTGGGTTTGGCTGCATTCTCGGGGACCCTGGCCCTCTCCCTGAGAGCTGTCTGTTATAGTCCACCAGCTGCAGCTGTGGTTAGGAGTCATTTTAAGTCATTTCAGGGGGCTGCAAGCCTGGCTGGGGGAAGGGCAGGAGAAGGCGTGACATGGATTTTGACAAAATTCTTCATTTCACTGGAAAACACAGTGGCAAGCAAGGTTTGGCCGAGCGTGTGTCAATATGCTGTGCCTTCGGGATGTGACGTGCCCGCCCGAGGTCAGAGTGGTCAGCGCTGGCCATGGCGTCAGCCACAAGCTCTCCTCGGTGAGGGAGTCCAGTGCAGCGGTTCTGCACACAGACTGGGGAATAGGCGCCTGGATTTGAACTCCTGCTCTGCCCAAGCTGTGTAGCCTTGGGAAATGTGCCTATGCTCTCTGTGACTCAGTTTTCCTCTCTGTAAAATGGGAGTAATCATAGTTTTACTCTGGTAAAGCAGTTGCGGGAGTTAGTTTATGTGGATCACTGAGAGCAATTCCTGGCAAGCAGGGAATGCCTGTCGTCATCATTGTCATCATTACCATCAATATCACCATCATCGCCATCTTCCCCATCACCACCACCATCATTATCATTACGTTGTTTTTTTTTTTTTTTAAGGAAAGGTGCAGCAGGAATGAAGGTGAGCAGGCAGGGAGAGAGAGGAGGAGGAAGCACTTTATTTTATTCGGTTGTTCATCTTGGCTGCTCCCCCAGCCCCAGATCCTGGACCGGTTCTTGGCTATGTGGACTATGACTGGTGGCCTTATCCACTAGGCCCTCTAGGCCACCAGGGTGCGTCCATTAGTGCTTTGCTTTTTTTTTTTTTTTAAATAAGGATGGTGGGACGCCCATGGGATCCCCAGAGAGTGACTTGAGAAGGGCTCTGGGGACGGGCTGGTCGGGGCAGTCAGGCAGGGCCGGGAGAGGTATTTGAAGCACAGAACCAACACCACACGGGAGCCACACACCACAGTTGACGCGCCGATTTTACAAGGAACTTTTGTTTTGCTAGAAAGAGCACCTGTATGCAAATGTCCCAGGCGACTGGACCCCAGGGCTCACTCCACATTCATGCTGTTTGAGCAAAATGCAGTAGGGTTTGTGGGGAAGAAAAGCGGGGAATTCTGGGCTCCCGGTTACTTCCCGTCGCCCTGGAGTCTCTGCTGCAGGACTTGGGACTCTTCCTTTGTCCTGGTGGCTGTGCACCCTGGAAACCAAACAAAGCCTCACCTGTATTCACACAGACACAGGGCACACCGTGGACCTGGTGCGCATGCGCACGCACTCAGCCCCTGCCCGGTGCCTGCCAACACGCACGCGCATGCGCACACGCGTGCATTTGTCTTCCCCGGCCCCCGGGCTTGGGAAGATGGAGGCCCTGCAGCTGGCGGAGCGCCTGCTCGTGGCATGGATCCCGCTTGCCGGATGCCTCTGCCCTCTGGACTCCTCGCTGCCCTCTCTCTGCATCCCGCCATCTCCATCCTGCCGTTTGTCCTGCAAAACCACCTCACCTTCGAGGCTCGCCGTCCCCGCGTGCGCTGGTCAAGGGGTCACCTAAGCCAAGAGAGTCGCATCCTTGAGAAATCAGTTCTCAGCTGTTCGGAGATACTTGTTGCATTCAACTTGCTGGAAAAGCCATGGTTCTCCATTTAGCACCTCCTCAGAGACCCAGATGGGCGCAGAGCCGCCCCCAATGCCCCCACCACACGTGGAGCCTGACAGAACTGCCTGCAGCCAGGCCCGGGACCGCAGCCTGGCTTCACTGGGCACGTGGGCTGGGGCAGGTAGGGTCCCAGCTCATGTGAGGTCGAGGGTGGGAGTCGTGCAGGGGTGAGGCCTCAGGGCCACCTCCCCACTCCCTGCCTGCTTCTCTCTGTTGGCCCCGTTCTTGCTGCAGACCTGTCTCCTCCACATGGAGCAGAGTGGTGCTAACACCTGCTGGCCCCAGAGAACACGTGCCTCCCTGTGACGGGTTACAGGGCCTGGGTACCCGGGACATCACTCACTAGTCCCCTTTCCTGATGCTTGTTGTGTCTGTGCCTGGAGGAGGGAGTGAGAAAGGGGGAATTTGTGGATGCAGCCCCTCAGTCCTGGCTGCAGAGGGTACCAGAAATGAAGGTCGGGACTGAGAAGACCCCCAAGGACCCTGAAACCAGAACTGGGGTCAAGGACCAGGACAGTGTCACGCCCTCAGGACATTTTCAGGGCCCGGGGTACTGGTCCTCCCCTGCCGGAGTACCGGTGGGCGTCTGGAGCGTCGGTGGGGGCGTATGTGACAGCAGGGCTTGGGGACGGAAGGCACGTGGAGCGGAGAGGGAAAACAAGTCGGGA
>RJWH01007038.1:0-45430 GCA_004363575.1 Solenodon paradoxus | reverse complement strand
TTTTAAACGAAAGACGGCTCTTACTTTGCACATGGGAACACACACTAAAGAGAGACCGTTTATATGCGAGAAATGTGGCAAAAGCTACAGACACAGGTCAAGTCTGCTTTTTCATTTGAGATTCCATACAAAGGAGAAACCACAGAGTGTGGTTGCTGTGTTAGATGATTCCTAAAGAAAGCAGCCTGACTATGCACCCATCTGCGCACTTCAAGGAAAAATTCTCTGAGGCGCTGTGGGAATCATCTCCTGTTCAAATTGACCCTAATTCATAAAAGGCGTTAATGTGCGCTAGGCTGTCTTAGAACAGTTTTGCTTGATTTTATTCACAAGCACAGCTTTGGGTTTTGCTGTGTTTAATCCTGTCTTGCAAGGCATACGCATTCTAGAGCAGTCGCTGACTTTTGCCACTGTCCCGGTTTGGGGTTTTTTTCTGATCTGGGCCCGTCTTGTTTAATCACTAGAATGAGCATGTCTTTGCCCCAAGCGAACTACAGCACAGGTGTACCGGGCATAGAAATGGCAGCATTTCTCTCCCGTGGGGCCCGTACGCCAGCAAGCAGGCCTGTGTCCCAGGGCTGTGCAGCGCCACCGTCTCACCGTCAAGTGCGCATGCTCGTCCTGTTTGGGGCCCACTCAGCCGCTGGAGCAGCTTGCAGCCTTCGGGACGGTGGCTGGAGCACTCACATTGTCTTGCTTGCACCATGAGTCACAGTCCCTTTCTCTTTTGCCTCCGATTGCCTCATTCACTGCCATTTGAGCCCTTCGCACCCGGCATTTCCGGGGAAGGAAAAGCGTCCAGTTCACAAAGCAGCACGGAGGCCAGAAACAGCTCCCACCGCGAGAACACTAGGAGAGTGATAGCGAATCTGTTAACCTGCAAATATCAATATGTTTTGTTTTCGTGTTTTGAAACCAGGAAAGCACTAAAGGTTGTAAATGTTACTGTAAGTCTAGCATTGCTCACATTCCATAAATATTATGCAACGTTCTCATATATGCTTTTGCGATTGTCTGCAATTCCAGTTTTCATTTTATGTATGCTGCCCTAAGAGTTGAACGATGTTAATATTTCTGTGCATTTAGTTTTGATGTATATTGTTTAATAACGCAATTCATTTAACTTTCAAATTTGTTTAGGTTTTCTTGGGGGACCTAGATTTAGGACCTTAGAAAATTTGTAGAAAGCATAGTAGGAGTGGAATGGTTGGGTCACAGGGTTTTCATCTATGTACCTTCTCTAGATATTGTCAGATGTTCTACAAACATCTCCCGTATCCTGGTTGTGGTTTCACTCCATCACTGGTGCCCTCCTTGATGAAGAGAAATTCCCTCTTTAAATATAGTCCAACTTATCATTCCCCCCTTTATTGTTAATGCTATTTGAATCAAATGCTGTTTTGTAAATCAAAGTTACCTCAGTTTAAAAACCTGCATTTTCTAATTCTGCCATAGTGAGTAAAGCGCTATTTGTGTAACAAGAATTTTTTTAAAACAAATTAAATCTCCAATTGTCTGCAATAGTTGTCCTTTTATGTTCTTTGCAATCCTACCTCTGATCTCAACCTGTCCAGATCAAACCTGCTAGCTAGCAGAGTACCAGTGCCCATTCAACACATGGCAGCCAATATCATGATCTTTCGCTGTGATTCTTCAGCCATTCTGAATACCTCCACATGGTTCCTGAGGCCTGTCCTCTCCCATATGGCCGATAGTGCCTGAAAACTCTCACTCATCTTTCAAGTACAGTAGGAACAGAAAGGAAGGTCTGGAGCTCATGAGGGTGCTCTTAGAAGGAGTTAGAAAGATCAATTTCCAGACATGTAACTTGATAAGTACAACATACTTATGACTGACATCCAGTGCATGATTATTTCCATATATAGGCCATCTGTCTTCAAATAATTTGAAAATAAAGGTAAGGGGGGTGCACTTCTTCTGACTCGGGCAGTTAAGGTGCAGGACATGTAAAGCCCATGGACCTGGGGCTAGGGGTTAAAAACTAGGGGTTAAAAAAGAACCACAAAAAAGAGAAAAGAGGCAGTCCTCTGCTAATATAATACAAAATCAATGTGAAATGGACCACAAAAACCTGTGAAATGCAAAAGAAGGGACAAAGAACTCAAATAACTAAAACCAATTGGTAAACAATATATTATATACCGATGTAGATTTACAATGATGTACACCTTAAACCTCTGTAATTCTATATTCAATTTTTTAAATAATGTTTCTTTTTCTTTTTAAAGTGAGAAAGGGAATTGGAGGAGGAAAGAATATTTTTAAGGAAGGAAGAGAAGGATACACCTCTATTTATTTGTTTATTTATTTTAGCTGTGTGTTGTTTCCCCCACCACCTCTTGTTGGGCTGTGAACCTGTGTCCTTTGGGCTTTACATGTCCACACCCCAGTCACTGGCTTAGTCCTGTGCCACCAGGGAGTACCTTCTTCAACAAAAATTTAAAAAATTTAACAAAATGGCAATAATAAATCTTTTCCTGAAAATAGGTATGAAGTAATAATATCTCATTGTAGGTTCACCAATATCCCTGATGAATACAGATGCAAAAATTCTCTGAAAATACTAGTCAAACTAATTCAACAGCACACTGAAATAACCATACATCATAATCAGGTGGGATTTATATGCAAGGATTGTTCAACATATGTGAATCAATTAATGGAATACAACACACTATCAGAATGAAGGAAAACATTACATAATCATCTCAATACAGAGAAGACGTGACAAAATTCAACATGCTTTCATGATAGGAATTCTGAACAAACTAGTTATGCTTCCACATAATGGTGATGTATTTCAAGCTCACAGTTAACATCATATCCATTGGCAAAGTGCTAAAAGCTTTTCCTCTAAAGTCAAGAACAAGATGAGGATACCCACTCTCACCACTTCTATTCAACACAGTATGGGAAGTCTTAGCCTGAGCATTCAGGCAAGAACAATAAGTAAAAGGTTTAAACTGGAAAGGATGAAGCAAAAGTATATTCTCTTTATATGACATGATCTTATATGTGTAAAAAACTGTAAAGATTCCCAAACTGTTAAAAATTTTTTAAAATTCAGTAAATTTGCAGGATACAAAATCAACATACAAAAATAAGTGCATTTCTGTATAACAATGAACTAACCAAAAAGGAAAGTA
Source organism: Solenodon paradoxus (assembly GCA_004363575.1). Classification (NCBI taxonomy): domain Eukaryota; kingdom Metazoa; phylum Chordata; class Mammalia; order Eulipotyphla; family Solenodontidae; genus Solenodon; species Solenodon paradoxus. The sequence goes on along the minus strand of RJWH01007038.1, from coordinate 42,263 downwards.
AGAAAATAATCTCATTTCCAACAGCATCAAAAAGAATAAAATACTCAGGGATACTTTTTGTTTTAAGAAAAGGTACAGGCAGGAATGAAAGTAAGTAGGCAGGCAGGCAGGCAAAGAGAGGAGGAAGAAGCATTTATTTACTTTTTATTTAGCTGTTCTTCTTGGTTGCTTCCCCATGCCTGGGTCCTTGGAACGTATGTGAACTATGCCAGTTGGAGGATGTGGACTTAACCATTAGGCCAGGAGAGCACACCAGGAAAACATTTAACTAGGAGGTTAAAGATGTATACACTGAAAACTATAAAATACTGATAAAAGAAATTAAAAATACAAGTAGAAAAGTATTTGGTATTCATGGATTGGTAGACTTAATATTTGTAAAATGTTCATTCTACCCAAAGTGATCTACAAAGCAACACAATCTGTAAGAAAATCCTAATGGCATTTACACATTAATAGAAAAACAAGTCTATAATTTTTATGAAATCATAAAAGATAAATAGCCAAATCAATCCTAGAAGAAAAAAACTGGAAGTATCTTACTTCATGATTTAAGAGTATATTATAATGGTACACCCTTGTGATTGAGTCAGTAAGGACAGTTAAGGTGCAGGTCATGTAGAGGCCAAGGCCCTGGGTCTTGAATGAGGTTGAAAAATAAAAAAAAAAACAATAAATTATATCCCTATAAAATATATTGCAAAGCTATAGTAATCAGAACAGTATGGTACTGGCATACAGACAGACATATAGACCAATGGAGCAGATCAGAGACCCTAGAAATAAAAACACGCATATACAGCCAACTAATCAACAAGGATGCCAAGAATACACAATGGAGAAAGGATAATCTCTTCAACAAATAGTGTTGGGAAAACTGGGTATGCACATGAAAAAATGAAACCAGACTTTTATGTTACACCATACACAGAAATCAACTCAAAATGATCTAAGAACATAAATGTTAAATCCTGAAACTGTAAAACTCCCAAGAAACATAGAAAGACATGCCTTAATGGTTCAGGTGGCTGAGACACTGGTGTGCAGACCACATACAGGACAGGGATCCAGGTTCAAGAGCCGAGTTCAGGGTGAAAAGCTAGAATGAACAACTGAAGATGTTTCTTTCTCCTCTTCTTTCTTTAAATGCTTCTTCTTCCTCTCCCTTCCGTCCTTCCTCTCTTTACAAAAAAAAGAAACGTCCTTCATTACATTACTCTTGGCAATAATTTCATGGACAGAACACCAAAAGTACAAGCAACTTAAAAGTAAAAATAGACAAATAGGACTAAATCAACTAAAATGTTCTTATTAAGAAAACAACCAACAGAGTCAGAAGGCAAACTACGGAAAGGGTAAAAATATTTGCAAACCATATATCTTATAAGGGTTTAAACTGCAAAATATATAAGGAAATTCTCTAAGTCGAAAGCAAATCCCCTCCCCTCAAAAAGCAACCACCACCTTATAATCCAATTTAAAAAATGGTTTGAGGACATGAATAGATATTTCTCTAAAGACATATACACATGGCCAACAGGTCTATGAAAAGATGTTAAATATCACTAATCATGAGGGAAATGGAAATAAAAATTCAGTTAGCTATCACCCCACAGGTGTTAGGGTGGTTATTATTTTTGAAAAAGTGGTCCCCCTTTTAGGCTCAGGTGGTTAACGTGTAGGCCATGAAAGCCGTGGACCCAATTTCAACACCAGGGTCTGGGGGATGGCTGAAGAAAGTTCAACAGGTTTCGGTAAGGATGTGGGGAAACTGTACCCCTTGTATACTACTGTAAAATACTAAACGGTGCAGCAAATAGAAGTTATTCAAGAAATTTAAACAATGAATTGTCTTATTATCCAGAGATCTCAGCTCTGACTATTTAAAACATTTAAATCAGGATCTCAAAGACATTAACACCCCAATGTTCATGGCAGCATTATTCTCAATAAGCAAGATGTGGAAACCACCTAACAGATAAGGAAAATGTAGTATGTATATTTAATAGAATATTAATCAGTCTAAAAAAAAACAACAAGGAAATTCTGCAATACACAACACAGATGAAACTTGAAGAAATAATGTTAAGTGAAATAAGCCAGACACAGGATAAATACTGCATGTTTCCATTTATATGAGGAATCTAAAATCTTAGAGCCAGAGAGTAAAATGGCAGTTACCAAGGGCTGGGGGGAGAGGTAAATGAATTTAACGTTTCAGTTATGCAAGATGATGATGTTTTAGAGATCCGCTATACACACTGTGACTGTCGTCAATAATACCATATTGTACACTTGGATTTTTAAGAGGGTAGATCTCCTATTAAGAGTCTTTACCATAATAAAGCAAAAAAGGAAAGGGAAGGAAAAGAAAATGACCAAGACTAAAATTTAAGGGAGTAAACTGGTATCAAAACACAATTCTTCTATAAAAGAAAATGCCAAACTGTGTTTAATGGTGGCGGACGACAAAAGTTTAAGAGCACTCACTGTTGTGACACATTGACAACTCAGTCAGATAATTTCTACATTTGTAAATTGAGAGGAGTATCAAATACTTATTTTAAAGAATGCTTATGAAGAACAAGACCAGAATTTAAACAAACACCATTATGTCAAATATGCAGTAGTATTATAGAAGACACTCCATCAAAACCTTAGCTTGTAAACTGGAATGCATACATGGCCTTTCCAAGGTGGCGCACCCTGGAGGAGCAGCGATTTGGTCAGCTGCCTTTGGATTCGGGTTTCCATCCCAGGGCCCAAATGAACAACTAAACTAAATTCAAAAGATAAATGGCGCCTCTCCCTCCACTCTCTGCCTGCCCACCTGCCTTGGTGCTCACTTTCATTGCTGCTGGCATCTTTCCTTAAAAAAAAACTTTCAAATAAAACTTATAAATACACAGGCTTTTCATTTTGTGTATTTATTCTCATGGAAAGTAAATTATGTATTTGTTCTTGCTGACTCTAGCTGAAAATGGATATGAAAAGTATGTCCAAATGTTACATATTTTTCCTCCCATATTCCCCCATTGGGGGAAATGCTTGATAGCATTTAGCAAACCATTCTCTCCTGTACTTCTTTTTCCTTAGACCCAGGCTCCCTCTGTCTAGACCAGGCACCTCTCACTGTCGCTTAAAGTCTCTATGGAGAGTTAGGATGGCAGGGTAAACCAGTCCTATATTCGCCTTGATTTCTGAAGGGAGACAGCTCAGAAAACAGCAGTTCCTTTCTCAGTGTATCACCTGGTTTCCTGGCCCCTGAATTCACATCCTCATATAAAGCCAGACTGAAGGAAGATGTCATATACTTGTTTAGCTTTGCCTATCAGTTGGGGGGAGGGGAGGGACAGTGGAGCCAGGCTGGAAGCCACATGCTCATGTTGATAAAGATTCACTATTAAAAATATAAAAAAAATTCTTTCAAATTCACCCCTATCACAGAACTGCTTTCTTTTCTTTATGTCCCTGGTTATTAATTTAAAATTCTTACCTACTGATAGGTTTACAAAAGTAATGTCTGTTTCTCGTTACTTGTATGTCAATTCCAAAAGGGCACAGATTTCTTTTCCTGTTCTCTGTTTTGTCCTTGAATCTAGAACAGTGCCTGGCACCCAGTGGGTGATCCTCAATACCAGAGGAATAGACTCAGTGAGAGAGGGTGGGGTTCTGGGCAATTCCCGATGACCCAGGGAGAGGACCTGCTATCAAGGCAGCTCAGACCCACTCAGAACATTCCGCTTTCCCACTCGCCTCTTTCCCAGCAGTGCTGAATGTGCTCGTGATCACCTGGCAGCTGGCTATAAACACGAGACCTATAGCTCAGGCGACTTGAGACCCTCTTTCTACTTCACTGGATTTGTGAGCTGTCCTGGGGCTGTGCTTATGGCAACAACTGGAAAGTAAAATCACCCATAACGTGGGCTTTATGCAATTTCTATGAGTCAGTCTCCCTGGTGAAGATGAGCTGTACCACATAGTAAAAGGGTATTCTTTCACTTACAAAAACTACTTCAGAAATAAATATTTGAGTAATGGTTAAATATTTTATAAACTGACAATAGCAATACTGTAGATGACATTATTAAGTTTATTTTTCATTGTGATTTAATGGATAGGGGAAGTCTCATGCATCTTTTTAAGCACTCACTTAGTATATATATATATATATATATATACGTATATATATCTATATACATATAGATATATATACGTATATATACATATATATTACTGGGAGACAGGGTATGTTGATCAAAGTTAGCTTTTCAAATGTGAACCATGTTCTTTACACTGTCAAAATAACTTGTGCCTTTTTTAAAAGGAAAGGTACAGGCATGCATGAAGGCAAGTAGGCAGGAAAAAGCATTTTTATTTTATTTCCACTTAGTGGTTTACACTGGTTGTTTCCACAACAACCTGGGACTTGAACCCAGGGGTATGTGACTTGGGTCTTTCAGAAGCAAGTGACTTAACCACTGCTCCACCAGGATGCACCCCTTTGGTCTAGTGTCAATGGAGTCTCTACAGTAAGATTGTGCTTCTCCCTATTTGCATATAATGCAGCTCCTTAAACCTCCAGGGCAGTTGGGGTATGAAGTATTCCCATGCACTTAATTTACAGTACACTGGGACAGTGCTTTTATGAATTGAGAGGCTGCCCCAGCAGAGAACTCTCCTCTCCTCCAAGAGGACAGCATGTGCAAACTTACGAATCCTCAGCGATGGCTGTTTCATTATAACCCTTTGCCAGTCACAGACTTTGCTTTATAGCCAGATCACCAGTCCTGGTGTCAGCCCTCTTGGAAAGAAGCATTAAAGGTCCCCCTGTCTTAAGTGGCAGTCACAATGAAGTGGTGACTGGAAAGCAATTTTATGAGGAGCTCAAAAGGCAAAGGAGTGCCCTTCTCTTCCACTTTCCTTCCTTGGAGGGCAGGATGGTGGACAGTGATGTGGAGGAAGCTGCGGTCAGTGAGGAGAAAATCTGAATGTACGGCAAAGGCTGCCTAACAGAGCGAGAGTACAGAGGGCTGTGCAGACACACAGTGTGCCGAGGGTTCCGGCAGGACAGGCTCTCCATGCCAGAGAGGAACTTTCAGCGGAGAAAGGTGGAAAGAGAGGGAAAGCCAGAATGGTCCTGTGCTCTTGGTCTGTGACTGGAGGTACTGGTATAATCTCATGGATTTTGATAGATACAGAAAGAAGATCATAGTCTCTAAACACTAATTTCTCCAACAAGGACTAGGAATTCCTGGAGAAATGGCTGATGAAATGGCATTTTTAATTTTCAACAAAAGAAGTGAAAGAACCATACAAAGAGAGGCTGTTTTTATGAAAAAACCATATCCATTAGGAAGACGTATAATCAGCTTGTGTGCCTCTAATCACAGCAGTGGATGAAAAAACAATAACTGATTAGAAATACAAATAGTATGAGATGAAACCACAGTCATGACAAGAGATTTCAAAGTTGACTTAACAGCAACCACGATAATGACACGGGCAGCAGGTTCAGTGTCTTAGGCCCTGATTAAGTCTCAGGTACTTCAACGGAACTGCACTTCTTAATGTGATCTCAGGCAGCAGGCCAGACTGGAGTTGGCCAGATCTGCTCCAGATGAGTGTCTTATTTCCTGTCCTTCACTGCACTAGTCCCTAAATGGGGGGCAGGGGGGAATCTGCACATCTGGAACCCATTCCTGGACACCAGGTGGGAATCTCTACTCCAGAACACCGGAGTGCCATATTGAAGAGATCCTATCTAATATAAATTGTCAGGAAAGCAAGTCTAATTGATGCTTTCCTAAAGTGGGTGCATGATCCAAAATTCAATAGCCCATATCTTAACTGGATTTACCTGCAGAGTCCTATTTAAAATATTGCTCAGGCCTAGTAAGCAACTCTTTTTCTTTTTCAAAGAAGCAGGCCCATTACTGGCCACGGGAGAAAGCGCACAAGAAAATGCTGCCATCTGCCGCCTTGGCACTGTGGTCACAGAAATCGCGGTCCAGAGGGAGCAGGACTGCACGCTCTCCATCAGACCACAATGACAGCATCAGACACTCGAGGTGTGAGTCCATCAGGAAGTTTCTGAGACCCAGGAGAAAAAGATGTGAGCACCTATCCCCCCATTTCTCCCGCGGAGACTGCAGACCTGTGATTTACAGAAATGTAAAAGCACCTCCTCGCCCAGCTCTAAACTGTGGGGCGCTCCAAACCAGTGTTGCCACCCCGGCTGGCACTGAGGTCACAGCAGGAGCGCTGTGTCCAGCTGCCCAGGCCCAGACGCCACCTCCTGCCAGCACAGCCAGAGTCTCAGCGGACCGGGCCCTGGATGGTTAATATTGAGAAAGTGAAAGGGGATGAGTGAGAAAGCAATATGAGAAGTAGAACATCATTTTCCCTACTTCCTTTCTCACATTCCAGGTTTCATCTGTACCTCTGTGCAAACTGAATTTCCTTGCATTGTCTGTCTTCACTACCAGATCACTCCTGCGTTCATTGTAAGTTCCAGTCCCACAGTCCACTCCATTCATTCTTTCCCAACAACTCTGCGATATGAATTGTTTTGGTTTTTGTTCTCAGAATATCGTGACAGCATTCTAATGCTAAATACACTACACAACATAAACTTCATTATATGTGTATTCTATATTATTCACTATTTCCTTTCACAAATATCACCTTTTCAATAAGAAAATCGCCCCCTTTGGCAAAGAATATATTTGCTGGATTACCCAGAACACCCAATAGAATCCCGGGCACAAAAAAAACCTTGTCACTAAAAGAAGGCTTGGCAGAAACGAATGATAAGTTTCTCTTGGAAACAAGTTACTTCATACACGTTTATAGTTCTTGGACTTCCCTGAGTGTGCTTTGCTGTTTGTTATGCCTGACTGGATGGAATACTCCACTTCTGACCAGCCCCCCTTACAAGGCACAAAACCTAAAACAGTTATGGAGAAAGGTGAGGGTAATTATCGCTTAATTCAGCGGTCATGTCAAATTTCACAAGTTACTTTGACTTTGGGATATGCTAACATAAGATAATAAGATAAAATATAAATTGCTTCTATTAGATCTACATTTTGGACATGTTTAATCAGATACCATGTAAGTCTTCCTGTCAGAAATGAAGTTTATATCCTTTAGGCATTGATCTCTTCCACTGATTTGTATCAGTCAATTGGAGAAAGTGTCAATTACACATCATAGACCAATCTTCACGTTACCAGCACAGGATTTATTAAATCATTGGTCACAATCACAATGCCTTTGGGAGAGGCAATAAAGTAGACAGGAGAAGTAGACAGTTCCAAGCTGGCTACCTATGTGACACTAGAGACACCTCACTCAGGTGTAACCTTGCCAAAGATGCTAACCTTCCTATGACTTAGGTCTCTTCATCCATACAATAAAAAACACAATAATAGAACTGTACTTAGCACACAGAGTTGTGGTGAAAACTAACTGATATGTGTAAAACTCATAAACTCTTATCTGGCATATAGCTATCACCAAATAAATGTCGACTACTATGAGTGGTAGTGGCAGAAATAAGGAAATGTTGCACCATATAATGAGTTTCCCTAGGTTTTTTGCCAGCTGATGAATTCTACAATATATATCTTGATTCAAAAATAATTTTATAATAAGTTAAAAGTAATTCACAATATATAAAAGTATTGGCAACTATCAGGAGACTGGAAAAAACACATCGGAAACCTGGAAATACGAAGAAGTTAAACATTTCCGTATCCATAACCTAGAATTACATGATGACATAGGAAACAGGTCTTGAGCCTCTTCTCTTCTCTACCCCTCCATTCCTCCCGCCCTCGGCAATCAATACACATTTCCTTGGTGTGGATTTATATAATATGCATAGACTCACAATTCCGATATGCATATTCCCCCCAGCTCTACCAGCTAGGATTCAGTTATCCTTGTTGCACACACATTTAACATGTATAAAGCTGAGCTCTTGTTATTTTTCTCAGACACTCAGTTTTATTCCTCTCAGTTGTAGAGATAGTTTTAGTCTAAAGTCTTTTTTTAAGAGAGGAAGGAAAGAAGGAAAAGGATGAAGAAACATCTTTAATTAGCTGCTCATTTGAGTTTTTCACTCCAGCCCCAGGTCTCCAGCCGGGCTCCTTGGGCTGTATGTGGTCTGCACACCAGTGTCTCAGCCACCTGAGCCACAAGGGTGTGCCCTAAAAATCTTCTTTAAAATCTAAACATTCTCTACTTTGGCCCTAAATGATGTTTGTAGCCACTTAAAATCTAATCCATAAATTAAAAACTAATCATTTAAGCCCATTTTAATTTTTAAAAATGAAAATAATGGATTCAGAAAAATTTTTAGAGAGTTCTTTTTGTTAAAGATGGCATGCTTACTTACAGATGCAACACAACTAATTAAAACTATAGTACCAGAGTCTGATGAGCCACTGATCAGACACAGCATCCACTTCTAATAAGGGAAGAGCTACTTACAACTCAACAAAAATGTTAATATTGGAACAACACATATCCTTAAACCACTCTTTTTGAATAAATTTTTTAAACACTGGCCTCAAAAATAGTGAATATATTGTATTTGATGAACAGATCATAGACGTGAAATGATGGTAAAAATAGTACCCAAGCTTTGTGCATCATTCAATTACATCAAAAAGAATTGCACATTCAAGTTTAATTCACCAATAGTATTAGGTTCAAAATTTTTTAAAAATATAGTGCTGTGCTCTCCAGGAATTCACAATTAAATGGGGGTAAAATTAAAAAAAAGCTCTAATCAAGTTATGATAAATGATAAGAAATCAAGTTCAGGCAGCACTGGTGGCCCACTGTGGTGTAGTCCCATACATCCAAGGCCCAGGGTTCCTGACCCGCTTGGGGTGGAGACAGCCAAATGAAAAACTAAGTAAAATGAAGTGCTTCCTCTCCCTCTTGCTTCCTGCCTGCCTGCCCACTCGCCTTCATTCCTGCCTGCCCCTTTCCTTTAAACAAAAACAAAAAAACAAGTTCAAGTGCACCCTGGTGGAGCAGCGGTTTGATCCATCACTTTTGGTTGCATGCAGTCCAAGTACATCCCAAAGACCCCGGTTCTCTTCCAGGAGCCAGAGAGAACCACCAAGATGAGCAACTAAATAAAATGCTTCTTCCTCCTCCTCTCTCTTCCTGCCTGCCTGCCCATTCGTGCTCATTCCTGCCTGGAGAGAGAGACAGAGACAGAGACAGACAGAGACAGAGAGAGACAGAGAGACAGAGACAGAGAGAGAGAGATAGAGACAGAGAGACAGAGAGAGACAGAGACAGAGAGACAGAGACAGAGAGACACAGAGACAGACAGAGAGACAGAGACAGAGAGACAGAGAGAGATAGAGAGACAGAGAGAGACAGAAAGACAGACAGAGACAGACAGAGACAGAAAGAGAGACAGAGACAGAGACAGAGAGAGACAGAGTCAGAGAAAGACACAGAGAGAGAGAGAACAAGTTAAAAATTAGTTTCTGGGCATGCCATGGTGGAGTAGTGGTTAGGTCAATCGCCTCCAGCAAGCCACATACCCCTGGATTCGAGTCCTGGGTCCTAGGGGAAAACGACCAATGTGAACAAATAAATAAAATTGAATAAAGATGCTTCCTCATCTTTTCTCTTCCTGCCTGCCTTCGCCTTTCCTTTAAATGAAAAAAAGAGTTTCTGGGAATTCCCAGAAGGAAGAAAGTTTCAAAATGGGAGTAAGCAGAGGCATTTCTTGGAGGAAGTCTGATTTGACATGGGCTGTGAAAGAACAAGATTTGACCTGGAAAATGGGGGTGTGGGCAGGAGCAGGAAGATAAGAGCGGGGAAAACACACATCGGAAGACTAGATAGACAAACCATAAGATTCTGTTCCCTGAGGGACAGGAGCATGAGAAGAAGATGAAGAAGATCTGCAAACTGGGGAACTGGGGAGAGCTCTAAAAAAGGCAAGTCAATTCAGGGCTTCAATTTATCTACAATAGGCAGACAGGAAAACCTTTTTGCTTATTGAAGTGTAATACTTTTTATCTTATAATTAGCCTTTAACTGCAAACATACATATTCATTACAGAAAAATAAAAAAACAAGTACAAAGCAGAAAAAAATGACCTACAGTTCAGAATTCCATTACCTGGTGATCCACTGATGACAATTTGGAATTTACACTGTTCCAGATGCTTTTTTCATGTACGAATATAGATATATTATTTTAAAGCAAAATTTGACATTATTATAGAGTATTAAAGTATCACATAACAATGACAAACATTTTTCTATCACAAGATTATTAAAAGGGTAATATGGCTTACCCACTGAATGGATTTGCCATAATTAATTGACTCAATCATACACTTTGGAATTTTAGCTTGTATCCTAACATACCACCTACTTGTCTGATTTATTTTTGTAGGATAAACGCCTAGGTATGGAGTCTTCGTGCAAAGTTTTTGGATGGAAACTTCATTCACTGAGGTATAAACACTTTTTTTAAAAGAGAGGAAGAAAGGAAGGGAGAAGAGGAAGAAGCATTTTTATTTAGCTAGTTGTTCTATTTTTTGGTCCCCCACCCAGACCCAAGTCGCAAACCCAGGTCCTTGGACTTTACATGGTCCACACCTCAGCCATCTCAGCTGCCTGAGCCCCAAGGACCACACCCACTTTAACATTTTTGTAATTATTTTAGAAATAGCTGCATTCCATTTCTCAGTTGGTGTCTTTCTAGATGTCAATGCTAATCTCATGTCTATTTCCCCCTCTTCCATTTTCGCTGAGGAATGAGGTAAGTGACTCTGCGCCAGAGCTTCTGTCACTGTCCAAGTGGGTGAGTGATAGCTCACCTGCTCTCTGCTCCCTGACTCCACAGGAGCTCTCAGATGAACCTACTCCCAACTTCCAGGTCTCAAGTTCTTTTATTTTCCTTTGCAGAATCACCAACCCCATAGGAGGCCAAGCAGATTCTGATGCTTGTGGGAATGTATTTACAACAGAGGAGGCATTTTGATTTCAACAGGGGAAAACAGATTATCCAATTACTGATATAAGAGACCTGGGGATCAGTTAGATAAATAACATGGATCCATCTCTCATAATATACCTAAATCCATTCCAAGCTGGATAAGCATTTAGATATAAATAAATGGTATAGTCTTAATGTATTATAACTATACATATACATACATGATAAATATGTATACATATATTTATATAAACAATAATTGAAATGCATCAAAGAGTTGCACACCCAAGTTTAAAAGCTAAGTGCATATTTGTGTGAATTATGAATCGAACTAATCCTTTCCTAGGATTCCTACTGACACCAATGGTCACATGGATCAGATAAAAATATTTAGATTATATAAAAAAAACATAAAAGAGTAAAGCAGGCAGTATTGGAGGAAATAACAGCAAAACTTTCATATGTTCCTCCTTCTAATGAATCTTAAAATTTGCTAGCATACAAATAGCTGAAATGAACCTCACGGTTAACCAGTTCTTTTTTTAAAAAAAGGAGAGTTGTTGTATTCTTAGTAGGACTTAAGGAAAATCAAGTAAAAGTGTGAGACCATGTCTCATATCTGGGTTTGGCAAAGATTTCAGATCAACGATATTCCTATCCTTGTCAATACTGACAACAGGCAGTGTTGTCTCTGTGCTAAGTAGATCAACTTAGTGTAATGCAGTGCAAGGATGATTGATGGTACCATTCGAATGCTAACTATCTGCACTCTGCAAATGACTAAAAAGTCTTAAAATGGGAGAATTTTACAATATGCAAATTATATCTCAATATAAATAATGTTAAGAGGAAGGAAGGGGGAGGAGGAAGAAACTATAGGAAGGAAGGGAGGGAGGGAGGAAGGAAGGAAAAGAGGGAGGGAGGCAGCAGGAGGGGAGGGAGGGGGCTCTGTACCAGCTCACAATAGAGTGGACTGAAAAAAGAATAGCAAAATTGAAAACACACTAGAATAAGGGGCTCCTGTCCACAAACTCACTAAATCAAATTGCTTTCAATCCATGCGCTCTTTTATCTTCTTTCGCAATTACAGTCAATTTCTGACCAACTTTTGGAAGCATCTTGCCAGTGACAACAGAACTGCTACAGTAGGTCAACTCATCCATCAGGCCACAATCACTTCAGAATCTTGTCACAACTGCCTGCATAGTTTTAAAGCTGGTGTCACCTAGGTTACAAACTAAAGTCTTCAGTACTTAATCTCAAAAGGAAGCAACTACTTCTAAGTAGACCCTAGGAGAGGAAGATAGATAAACTGTGATCTATTTCTAGAAATAGAATAGACTGAATTTGAGATACGCATGCACCCTGACAATAGTGTGTCTCGGACTCTGCGGGCAGAGCACCCAGGGTTGAGTCGTGGCTCCACTATCTTTGTCTGTATAGCTCAGCACCCTGGTTAAGAGCAGCCTCTAGGAGGAGACTGACAGGGTTTCAATTACAGTGCCTATTTACCATCTTGCAGCCCTGTCCCTATTTTGGAACCTCCCTGATCAGTTTTTATCTTTCAACAAAAACAATCACAGCATGAGCCTAATAGTATTATTGTGAAAATTAACTGACGCAAAGATACCAACTGCTTAGAAGTCTGAGCACCTGCACAGGCTAGACTAAGCATTAATAACCATCAGAGCTGCGTTTGGACGGCATTCAGACATTTACTGTCACTCTGTCACCTCATCATGATCAGCAACATGATTAGCAACAGCGCCCATAAATTTTTAAACATCTCACCAAAGCAGTAAAAGAGAGAGAAGTCGAACCAAAGCACCTCTGAATGACCCAAGTGAGGTGTTTTTTGCTTTGTTGCTAGCAAGAACAGTTGCAAACTCCTATGTGGGACCTGACTCCAGGAGGTCAGCCTGCAAAATCCAGCCTCTGAACCACAATGTCACACTGACTCAGACGGACTGACAGGATGACTGGCAAAAACTCTTTATTACATTAGATTACAAAATCAGAAACCAAGAAAATCCAAACATTTGATAAAAATTTAAACAAAATAGGTCAGATCTGTTACTTTAAACCAGTCTCCTCAGCAGTGGGTTGGGCGGTGCTAAGCAGGGAAGCTGCAGGGAGCTCTGGCACCAGGAAGGCAGGTCCCTGGTGACAGGAATGCTGACCTAAGGGGATGTCCTGATCGCACAGCGAATTCTCTCCTGTGGAGGGAAGCATCTCAAAGGCTGGAGCACAGAGGTCAAGAATTGGCTGCTGGGCCTCAGGGTCTGGGTGTCACCACTGGTGTCCTCCTGGAAGACAGAGAGATGACTGTCCACTTGGCTTCAAGACAAGCACGCTCATGAAACAGAAATCGGGGCGATGCCCTCTGCTGGAGATAGAGAGGACCTGCCGCAGTGGCCTGTGGGGAATGACAGGGAGGGAAGAGCCCCTTCTTTCTCTGCCACCTCCTTCACCAAGTCGAACACCGGAGCGCTTGGGACTTGGGTCGATGCCCAGCTCTCAGGAACTCATGGGCTCGGGAACCCCTCCCCCCCGTGCATACAAGGTGGGGCCGGGACCAGGGGACTGAGGCCATAGTGCACGCCTGTCCTTCCCCGGAAGAAGCCACAGCTGGAGTTTGAAGCCTGAGCCAGGCCCACAGTCACACCGGTCTGAGCATGCGCCACAGGAAACAAACCACGAGACCTACCTCAGTGCGGCTGCTGCCTCGTGGACACCCTCTGGTCACAGCATCCTCTCTGCGGCTGCGCCTCCTTTTTGTGCTCCTCAGCCTGCATGACCCCCAGGGGACGCTCGTGCTTTGACCCCACGTGCTGGTACGTGCCCCACATTACGTTCCCTGCGCTACGTACATGCCCACAGTGTTCAGGACCCGCCCCCGCTGCTGTCCAGCCAGCGTAGTGGGGTCTCCTTTGGCCACTAAGAGGAGGTGGGTGGGGACATTCTGGCTCTGCCCACTAGTAGTGAAAGTACAAGTACCTTGGTGCCCTTAGGGAACCGCACTGGGGTTCAGGTTAGTCTGTGTGCTTCCGGGGTCGGGTGGGGCGGAAGGGGCAAGGGTAGGAGACCCTCTTTTGGAGTCTCTGGGAGAAAGGAAGACCAGCATGACAGAGTGTGACCCAATACTGCCCCAGACTGCAAACAAAAATGCAGTTCTCACTATTATATTCACGGTGCTTAGCATAGGGACTGGCAACCCAATAGGCGGCCAGTGGATACCTCTGATATGGATCAGGTGTGTGTGTGTGGCTGAGATCCTGTAAGTATGCCACACTTTCTACTCTTCCACTCTTGGCTCCTTTTATGGGGCCCAAAGGTAATTTATCATGGAACTCTTTGAATATCATTTTCCCGCTTATTCATTGCTTACCTAATTATGGCAATTATCCTATACAGATTGCATTTTCCCATTTATTTTATACATATCTGTTGAATACTGACTAGAAACCACACACTACTCTGGGTACTTGAAATTAATGAGTGAATGAAAAGGCAAGAATCTGGGCCCTGTGGGGTAAAGTCTCACAGGATTTTCATAGATTCTTTTTAGGTGATTTTCTCATAGGAGGATGGAAAGCAAGTAATAATAGAATATATGATATCTTGGAAGGTCATAAATGCTTTGAAAAAGTATAGTATGAGAAGGGGTTCCCTGAGTACTATTTTAGAATAGAGTGGTCAGAGTAGGCCTCATCAGAAAGCAATAATTGAGCAAAGTCTCAAAGGTGGTGATGGAGTTTGCCATCACTAAACAGCAGCTTTTGGGAGGAGGTTGCCAAACAAAGATTCTGAGACAAGAATGTGCCTAATGTGCTCAAATAGGAGCTAAGTGGTTTTTCAGCGTGAGATCTCTGATTGTATAAAATGTGTAAAGAGAGGTAGCAGGGTATCACACTGTGTAGGACCCACCACTGTAGTTTTTCTCCTGAAGTGTCAGGTTTTTCCAGAAATGGAAGCCAACAGTCAAGGAAGAGACTTACGTATGTAGTGCAAGTTGCAGGAAGGTTAAGGGAAATGAATTTTGTTGCCTTTGCACATTATAATACCTTCATGCAATGAGCCTATAAAAGAGGCAAAGCAGTGTGCTGATTTTCTGCCAAAGTTACCTTTTGATGAGTTTGTTCATTAAACAAAAAGTTTTGTGAATCTTTCACTGGCAAAAGCTAATTTAAGTAAACTAGTTGTGGATGTCTTTCTATTAAATGACAAACTGATTGCAATATTCAGGTTTTTATCCCTTACTAAAACGATTCCATAACCTATTGTATTTTATACTAACTCTATTATGACCTCGATTGTTAAAAACAAACAACAAAATCTCACTTCTGACAAAGCCAGGACAATTGTGTTATCCTAAATGTGTTTTTTAAAATATTGAAAGGCAATTATTTTTCATTAGAAATTATTAATGCATTTAAAAACAATAATAGACCCAGTACATGTTAATTATACATAATTTTGATAAATTAATATATTTTATAGCAAAAGTGTTTTTGAAAATATCGTCGTAAAAGAGAGTATGTATTTTGTAACTGAAATTTGCTAAGAGCATAGATTTCAAAGTGTACTTAACATACACACACACACACATACACACTGGCACACACAAAGAATAACTATGGAGTTGATGGGTATGTTAATTAGCTTCATTATGGCAATCATTTCAGTGTACATCTATATCAAAGCACCATAGTATACAACTCAATATGTATACAATTTTTATTTATCAGTCATACCTCAATAAAGTTGATGAGGGAGAAAGAAAAAAGAGAGGTGTATTTTAATAGCCCTTTCAGATAATTGTGGATATTTTTCTTTGATACTATACCAAAACTCAAGAATAGTTATTTTTTTAATTTTGAGATAACTTTCGTTTATAACATTGTGTAAGTTTCCAGTGTACAACACTATAATTTGAGACCTGTTAAACTACATGATCACCACCCAAAGTGCAATTTCTTTGCATATCTTTATCATTTTTTCCAATTCTTTTCCTCTCTGGGAACCACCAGTCTGTTGACGGCAACTCTAATAGGCAATTGAGCTACATTCATTGTTTTCAGACTCCTATGGCCCACTCTTAATCAAATTATCACGTTCTTTAGATTTATGCTGGTTCTTTAAGTCTTGCCTTTTGTGTGATTTCCTATTTCTGCAGTCAAAAAGTCCCACAAACTGTATGGCTTCATACAACACAAGTTTACCATCTTACAGTTCTGAAGGTCAGAAGTTCAAAGTGGATCTTACTGGGCTGAAATCAAGGCATCAGCAGGACTCTTCCTTCTGGAGATTCTATTGGAGAATTCGTGATCTTGCCTTTTCCCAGCTTTAGGCAAGCATGAAAAGAATGTGGCAGTCAGTTGGAGGTGAGACTGGTTTTATACAGTAACCCATGATCTCAGAATGTAGGAGATACAGCTCTCTGTTAGGGAAAAATACATAGCAATTTCTTAAGGATTTGGTCACATCACTACTAAAATTGCTTGTCTCATTTCCTGCATCACTCTGAATTCTTCTTCCATCAGTATATCTCAATATCTGACTCTCCTCTTCCCTCTTTGTCTTATGATAACTCTTAAGATTGCATTGGGCCCACTTGATGATCTGAGATAATCTTCCCATCTCCTGTAACTTAATTTTATCTGCAAAGTCCCTTTTGCCATGTAAAATTACATCATCACAACATCTGAGGGTTAGAGGATGTACATCTTATTCTGTCTAGTACATCATACCGAGATCATAGTAAATTCAGAAAATAATCTTATAGCGCCATTTACCTCAAAGCTTTCTTTGAGACTTCCCAGAGGGCCCACATGAATCAGAAAAGTTAGTTCTTTACCCTTTTATAAAAGGAGAGATAATAGAAATATTTAGTTTGGCATGTTCCCTAGTTCTTTATTAATTAGACTCTATTGTAAGAGCCGCAATGTAGAGAATTATCAAATCTCATAAGAAGTTCAACATTCCCTAGATACATTTTTTATATATAAAATGTTTTTTGTGTCAGTGTTTCATGCACCTTACAGATGTCTACTGTTTGCATAAATGAACCAACACCTAATAAAATAAATTGGAGGGTGCTAGAGATTTGTTAATGTTCTCACTGTCATTCATACATTATGTATGTCATGTCATACACCATGTACATAACCTCAGGGGAAGCAGAGATGTGATCAAACTCTTAAGAAATTGCTATGTATTGTTCCCTGACAGATTTGTGCTGTCCTCCATTCCAAGACCATGGGTTACTGCAATAAATCCACCACAACTAACAATCAGTCTCACCTCCAACTGACGGTCGCATTCCTTTCATGCTTGCCTATTGATTTTCTCAATAAACATATAATCAGAGTCTTGTAGAAGTACTATAATAAATTCTTTTAACTATAACTATTTCAAGACCTGAACCAAAGGCGCAGGGTTTACAGATTAATAACAGAGGACTGCATTAGGATTCATTATAGTTCAGAAGTAGGTTAGTTCATGAAATCAGACAGCTGAAGAAAGACTTAATGAAATAAGCACAATTGCATATGACTGAACTGATGAGGGAGCTTTTTAATTTAAATTTTCTTGAAGGAACATTGAATCATAACAGTATATAGGTTTAAAGTATGCATGATCCTAAATCAATATCTATATGTAAGACAGTAAGTTTACCACCAACAGTGTAATTCTTTTCATCACCATATATTTGACCCCTTTTTACCTGATTTGTACACCCTCTTTCTCTTTCCCTTCTGGAAATCACTAATTTGATTCCATAGACTTAAAGTCTATTTTTATTTTATGTGGTCAGTTTGTTTACTTGGTTTTCTATTTATGACCTATGAGTAAAATCATATGATGTTTGTCTTTCTCCTTCTGACCGATCTTACTAAGGAATGAAGGAAATTTAATTGAAGTACTTTGTGCTGGACTTTATTGATCTTTTTTAAAAGAAAGGTGCAGGCGGGAATGAAGGCAAGTAGGCAGGCAGACGGGAAGAGAGAAGAGGACGAAGCATTTTTATTTATTTTTATTTAGCTGCTCATCTTGGTTGTTCCCTGACCTCCCTCACCCCCACTTCCACCCAAGGATGCCAACCCAGGTCATT
Organism: Solenodon paradoxus; assembly: GCA_004363575.1. Classification (NCBI taxonomy): domain Eukaryota; kingdom Metazoa; phylum Chordata; class Mammalia; order Eulipotyphla; family Solenodontidae; genus Solenodon; species Solenodon paradoxus. The sequence continues at coordinate 24,162 of RJWH01007038.1, read as the reverse complement.
GAGATATATGTGAACTGTGCTCATTAGTAGACAGCAGACCTAACTGCTACCCCACCAGAGCATGTTATTTTCTTCTTCTTTAATGTTTTATTTTTATGGATATATGAAGAAATCCTTTTCTTTCTTCCTAATCTACCCCTAACCATCAATGTAAAAGGCTTATGTATCCAACTTAAAATAAGTTTTTAAGTGGCATCTAATTCTCAAGAGCCCCTCAGAATACCAAAGCAAAATATTTTCCTGTGTCTCATAACTTTTCACAGCAACATGGTCATTTTCAGCTTCAGTAAAAATCTGCCCCTCACCCCCTTGCAGGAATCAGACTGAAGCTTTGCGATGACTGTGAAGCTAAGGCCAACCACCCATTCCATTCCTGAGTGTATACCCAGTTGAAACAGAAATACTCTAAGGCCAATTGTGTGTCACTTTCAACCAATCAGCATCTGGAAGACACAATGTATGTTGTCCATCTCTGTGTCTCAGGGTCAGGCTTTTAGTAGATAAGTGAGAATTTTATGACAAGAAGTTTTCTTCACTGCCTCCCCAAATATCTCTCATGTCATACATGCTCAAGCTCTCTTTTTTCTTATGGTGTGTATACTCATTCCTGTTTTCAAACCAGATACTCTGTGAAATGTGCAATGTTGAAGAACTTTTATGATCAATGAACTCCGTTCCTTGACAGAAATATATACAAGGTGTTGAGTGTATCAGATGTCCCATTCCCTAATTACAGACCTCAGCAAGAATACCATACAGATCTGCTTGACTGTATCTTGGTTAGATGGGTGTATGTACGGGTATATATGTATAGATGAATGGATGGATGGTGAGTAACTGGGATAAAGAAGTCAATGAGTCTGTCATAAATGAATTTCAGAAATATGGAGGTGGTAAAAATGGATAGAAAGGTATATAAATTTACTAGGGATAGACTTGAAGAAAATACATTTCTTTAGCAATTTCCTAGCAACTGCCCACCTAAACCCCAGGCATACTGGGGCTGGACAGTCCTTATCAACCCTTAACTCCTTCCTAGCAATTCTAAACAAAGAAAAATTCCATTGCCCAGGTATACAAGGCCCTCCTCAACTTATATTTTTGCAGCTCTTTCCTGACCACAGAGAGCTTTATTTCTCTGTACTTCTCCTAATAAACTTGCTATGTAATGGTAAAAAAAAAAAGAAAAGTATATAATTTTAAGAGTGGAAGAAGTGAAAGTAACAGAGATCATATACAAATCTCTGTTTTCTTTATAATGTAGGAACTTAAATCATTAAGAAAGTAGTGGATAGTGTTACAAATTATGAAAGTTTTGCATATCCATTTTCTCAGTAGGTATAATTCATGTTAGTCAACTTTTTAAGGCAATATCTGTACTAACACTTTTTCCATATGACTTTGTCACGTAAAATAGTCTACATACTTTTAACAACATTTACCCTAAAAGTATCAGGTATAAAATTTAAAAGCAAACATTTATATATGCTCCCAAGATAAATTCACTCCAGATCCCCCTAAGTCACATACTTTGCATCACAGGTAACAATAATGAAGATTTTTTTTACACCTGGAAGGATTAGTCCTTGATCACTAGGTTTCGCCTTTGCAATCTGATTCCTGGATTGAATTTCTCATGTTTGTCTGTTTACTTCTTGGATTGGAGGTATAGTCTAATAAAATCAAAATCCAAACTCAGACCAAAACTTTCAACAGTGGTAGCATGATTAGTGGAAAGAAACACATACACACACACATACATACTCAAATACAAAAACAAACACTGTCTAGAGCATCAGGATAGTAAGTATATTAAAAAAAATTACCAATGAACAATAGGAATGCAATCTACCTACCTAAGTGTCCCAAGTTCCTGGGGGAGAAGAAATAATGACAACATGATGATAATCTGGAAAATTCTTTAGCAGCCTTTTCCCAACTTAGAATTCCTCATAAGAAACTCTCATAATAAGAAATGCTTTTGGTATGAGTCAAGTTTCCCCTGAAACCATTAGGAAGAGTAAGGCAGGAGTACAGTCTTCAAAATTAGTAGGGGACAGGTATGTCCTTGTGGCTCAGGCATTAAGTATGTGACTATGGTGGGTATAGTTCACATAAAGCCCAAGGGCCTGAGATTGAGACGTGGGGGCAGGAGGAGAAACAAAAATGAACAACTAAATAAACAAATGCTTCCTTCACCTCTCTCTTCTTTCTTCCTGCCAACTTGCCTTCTTTAAAAAAAGGTGGGGGGATCACACAATCCAGAATTTTAAAGTAGGGAACTTAAAGAACAAACCTGGACTTGATCTGGCTTGCTAGTGTCCCTTACTCCCTGACCCCATATCCTCAGAACCCTGAAAAAGTCAAGGGTTTCGGTTCAGGTTTTCTATTTAAAAGAAAAAACTTATCTGAAGTCTTCAAGCATTAAATCAAAACTTAATTTTAAATGACACACTAATGGTTTAAATGCACTTCTGGAGAGAATTCTCTGTTGTACACCAAAGTGATGAGGGTGCCAACTTAAGAAAATTTATTTCCTTTTTGTTGCTATTTAATGAGTTAACATTCACTGCTGAAAATTTCTTCTTTGCGTTGTGAAAATTAATATAGCAAAACTTCATTTAAATGAGAGGAGGAGGCTAGAAGAGAGTTCTCATGCCGTTGTAGTCAGTGCACTCCACAGAATTTAACCCAGAAGAGACATGTTTTGCATCCCTGACCAGAAGTGATGCTGCTATGCTGTGCCACCTGGAAGAGAGAGATAGTTCTCCTCAGCCCAGTAACAGCTCAGCCAATGAAAGAAAACTACAACTCAGCCAATGAAAACTCACTCTGCTACCAAGTCCAGTTTCTTCTAATGGACTCTCCACTTACAACCCCTCACAAGATTGTATTAGAACTGTTTCTTTTGTTGAAAAAGTGTACTTGTGGTTGGCTATGAGACTGCATGTTCCAAATTGTTCTTTATTATTGTAAACCCATCCTGAAGTGCAATAACTGGCCTCCTATTTGTTTGAAGTCAAAACCATGATTAACAGAAACATGAATATCCCTAGGTACTTTTTGCTTTTATCAGGAATTTGAAATCTGGATTCTTTAGAAGTTTTCTTTTTGCAGCCAGCAAATTTGCAATTAAGTTGTGAGGAAATTTTCCTCATTCCTGAAAAAATGAGAATTAATCATAAACATAGACATTAGTTCTAATTCTAATATATTCAGTTACCCTATAATAGGAGTATAAAACAGAACTCTAGTCAAGTGGTGATCTAAAATGCTTTTGTGAGTAGGACAAAAGGCTACTTTTTGGAAATGAAAGGATTCCCATAAAAGGAAAAATAAACAATGAATGGGCCAAGAGAACTTACTGGTACAGAAATAATTCTATCATAGTTTAAAACCAATATAATTTTATTCAAAAATTTTAAGTTGTAAGTTTACTCAGTTGAGATCATCATTGCTATACTGCGTCCTTTGTTTTAAGCTCCAAAATTCATCCTCTCTTTGGCTTCAATATTGCCCTTATTTTCCACTAGCAAGTTTCCAACTGATTCATCGATACACTGAGTAAGAGTAGAAGACTCTCTGAAGAACCTAACTGAATAAATGATATTATCATTCTAGTCCAAATATTCCTATAGTGACACTACCCACTTCTTCAGACTTCTACTCTCCTTGCTGACCTGCAAAATGAAGGGCCACATAGAAAACTGCTAAATGGACTGGATTTTTAAACTCAGCCATCTTTAGATATGACTACATAATGCGTGTTTCTACATAATTTTCGATATAAAAAATGCAAGGCATCTGAAAGACCAAAACAATGCAAATCCTGTATAATAAGACTAGGGATGTGACATATTGGTGACATCTCAAAGTAGAGGTGAAAGGTCAATGAAGAAAGGGTTAAAACAGTCACTTCCATTTCCCTCTGTTTGTATATTGAATTTCATTTGGAAGGAGAGTTTTACTGCTTAAAATATTTGAAGGTCATACATTGTTTTACACTTTAGAAAATGAGAATATCTTGGCTTCCCCTAAGAGCAATTTCACCTACTTCTCTTTATAGATACTACTGTTCTCATATGGTAGTGAGTGAGCGACAAAGGCATATTTTCCTCTATTGACTTCCTATCCATAATAACCCAGAAAGTGATCTTACTAGGTAATTCCATTTTATTCTGGTAAATAGCAACAGATCAGCTTCTAATAGCACAAAGAGAACAGGGATCTTCATGAAATAACTCCCTTTAATTTGTGGCTTCATGTTCACAGGTATCTCCTCTTCAACAACACCTACACTCAACTAGCTCCTTCCCACACCATATAAACATTCTTAAATCCCTTCTTACCTTAAAATTTTTCTTTTCTGGGTATATATTATGTCTCCCTTCACAGATAACACTTCCAACAAAATGATGTCTATTTGTCTCCTTCACTTCAGTGTTGTAATTGATTTTAAAACCCAGACCAGGATGACAACAGCAGGAGAAGTGGCCGAAGCAGTTGTAGATGTATTTCCAGATTTGGATATATTTTGTACTTAATTAAAGGCATTTGCTGATAGCTGGGTTGAAGAACATAAATGAAAGGAGACAAATATGACTCCCAGGTATTTTCATTAAGCCATTCAAAGAATGGGTTTGTCATTCACTAAAATGAAGAAGAATGGAGGAAGAGCTAGATTTGAAGAGAAACTCAGTTATGAACATAATAATTTTAAGATCAGATAAATTATCAAGTAGACTATTGTATATTGAGTGCCATGCTAGAAGTATAAAGAGGTGCCATGCTAGAAACAAAAAAGTGAAAGTTATTCACGTAGATATGATACTTAAAACAGGGATCTATATTGACTCACCTAGTAAACAAATATCTATAGAAAAGACTTTTGGGACACTCCAACATTTAGAGATGGGGTAGGACAAGAAGAATTGGCAAAGAAGGTTGTATTAGTTTCCTGTTGGTACTATAAAAAATTTCTTTAAATGCAATGACTTAACACAGATCTATTATTTTAAAGTTCTGGAGGCAAAAAGTCCAAAGGGAGTCTTATGCAACTGAAATCAAGATGTCAGTAGAACAGTGTTATTTCTGGAGACCTTGTCCAACTTCTAAAAGTTGCCCATTTTCCTTGGAATGTGAGAATATCACTCTGATCTTTGTTTCCATTGTCTTATCTCCTTCTCTGACTTTAACCCTCATCACTCCTTTTCCTCACAAAGATCTTGTGATTATATTGATCCTACCTGTATAATCTAGGACAATCTCCCAAGATCTTAACTTCATTACATCTGAAAAGTCACTTCTGCCATTTATGATGACACATTCACAGATTTCAGGGATGAGGATGTGCACATCTTGAGGGAGCATTATTTTGCCTATTACGAAGGCTTCCTAAGAGAGTTATTGAACTAATTGGGGAAATAAAAGAGAGTGATGCTTTCTGAAGGGAATTAAGAAAGGGTTTTAAAGTGACCATTAAACCAAATGTTACTGCTAGTTTGGTTAAGATGAAGATTGACAACAGATCACTGGTCTTAATAACATGGAGATCACGAGTGACCTTGTCAAGAGCTATGACAATACAGAGCTGGGCACCAGTCAATTTGAAAGGGAAGGAAAACACAATGGAGAGCTCCTTTCATTCGTCCATTGCATCCTTAGACAGCAGGACTCCCAGGATATGAGGGTGAGATGAGAGACTGCCAAAAAGGTTTGAGAGGGTGGAAGCCAGGGTCTGCAAGAGGAGGGTGTCAGGGTTGAGGGCAGACCACTTCAAAATGTGCCAAGGAGACTTTATTATTTTGAATTGAAGTCACTTGAGAAAAGAAGACAGCAAGATGACACTGAATCTCTCTGTTCTTCCTGAAAACAGGAAATAAATCTCCCATGTGAAAGGTGCCCTGTACTCTCCACAGAGACAATTTTTGAGGCCTGTTTTTCCTGTGTAAATAAGCTCTTCTCAGTTCAGTAAATTAGTGTCCAAGTCAAAATTTTCCATAATTTCTTTGACTAAAAGTTTTATAAACATGTTACTCTGTTCATTTTACAGATCTCATATTAATATAGCATCTGCATGATCAAGAAATTAAATTGGTCTTTTTCTTTTGGTAATCTGTCTTGCACTCCAAGAAAGCCTAATAGGGCCAGGAAATTGACTAATATAGGAAGACGGAGCAACTAAGCAAACATACTGCTAATAATGGGAGGTAGGTTTCTCCATGTCTGAGAAAGGAGCTGTAGCAATGGAAGAGCAGAGTGGGAAACCTAAATATACCCTGTGTTGTTGAACTGGAACTATAGGTATTGATGCAAACTCATGATTTCAATAGATATAGAAATAAGTATGGAACATCAGCAAGATGCCAGTCGAGGAATTCCTAGTGCTTACCCTCTCCTAGATACATTAATTTGAACAACTACCCATGCACAAAATACCTTCACAAGAGCTAAGGATTTCAGATGAGAGATTGCAGTATGTGGGTAGAACACAGAACCAAGAAAGGATGCATTGGGGAGAGTAGGAAAGACAGCTTACATTACCCTCATCACCCCTTCAGGTAGCCCAGGAGACACTCTCCCTGTGGGGAAAGGAGAGTGAAGTGAGCACTCAACTTTACCTTGGGTAGTAACACCAATACCAGGTGGGCTCCTACGACCCCTATGCCAGGCTCACCCTCCACAGAGACCAGTTCCCAGAGACTTAGGCTCCCAGCAGGCCTCCTGCATCCTTAGACTTTAGGTGGGTTTCTTTGTACTCAGGCAACATCCTGCCCTCAGCCTCTGAGTCAGCTCCCAAAGGCAAGACTCCTGGTCTGCTCTGGCACTTAGTTGCTCCCTCAGACAAAGACACCAGTGGCCGGGCACCTGGCTGGCCCCTGTGAATGCAAGCGCCAGGCCTGTACACTTGCTAACCCAGGCATCAGGCCTGTTGGCCTGAAGACTCCAGCAGCAAGTCCATCCCTAGAAGCCACCAGACAGACCACCCAGACTGTCATATTCAGAATTCTTGAAAACAAAAATGTGCATTTAACTGGAGTATAAAGATTAAAGGACAAAATATTAAAAATGGCTATAGCTGCAGTAATCTATGAGTGGATATACAGTAAGAAAAGGGGTAAGTTTTGACATCAAAAACAAAACATGGGGGAGAGGAGTAAAAGGATATTATTTTCGCATGTGATTAAAGTCAAGTTGTTATCAGCTTAAAGTATAAGATATTTTAGGTAAGTCTCATGGTAACTCCAAAGCAAAAGCCTATAGTAGGTACAAAAAAGAGAAAGAGAAGGAAATCAAAGCATAGCACTATAAAATCATCGAATCACAAAGCAAGTCAGCAAGAGGAAGAAATGAACAAGGGGACCACAAAATAGCCAGAAAACAAGTAATAAGACGAGATTAATTAATCCTTAGCTGTCAGCAATGACTTAAATGTGAACTGTGAACAATTACTTTAAACATGAATAAATTAAATGCTCCAATCAAAAGGTATAGAGTGGCTGCAGGGTAAAAACAAGAACACATTGGTACGCTGCCCACTTTACTGACACTTACTTCAGCTTCAAGGACACACAAAATGAGAAGTTAGTAAAAGATATACCTGCGCAGGATAGGGCTACTGTCTCAGAAGTTTGTGTGACTGAATTTGCTGCACTGGCTTTGTCCCACTTGGTTGTGATATGGGGTAAGGCTGTGGCGTTCAGCAGAGAGGGGCTTAGGGATGAGATGTGGAAGGGAGAGGAGGTGGTAAATCTGGGCTATGGAGGAAGGGTCAGATGTGGCGGTAGGAATAAAGAGCAGAGTAGGATTTGCTGTGGGCGCTTCAAGTGGAAAGCAAAATCTATAGTCTGGTACACTGAGCAGTGACCGCAGCAGAAAAGGTCCCCGAGAGTGGGGGTCTAGGAAGGTCAAGCTAGGAAGCCAAGGAAGTGCCATATTGTGACTAATATAATTTAGAATGCATTGTTTGACTTGCCATAAAGGTGAAACTATGTCTAGAACTGCCAGGCAGTTGGCAGGGGACATAGGTTTTGCAGGCACTCTGACAGAGGCAAGGCTCTCAAGGCAGCCAGTTAGGTATTTCAGAAAAACAGTGTTGTAGAGATAGGATCACCAGGGTTGATCAACTAGAGGCATTTTTGCAACACCGCCTTGAGGCAAACAGTCACCACAATCATTTCCCTCCTGGTGCAAAGGTGATCTGGAAGGGGAAGGTTCCAGTGTCCAGCACGGTTGGGGCTATTGTCTTCCTCTTCATTCTCTTGGGTTGGGCAACGAGAGCAAGTTCTGTGGTTTGGGTGATGGTGCGCTGGGGTGTAGCAGAGGCTGGCCCAGGGAGGGTGGCCTTCCCAGGTGGAAATCCATGAAGGGTAGGAGCGACTGACCGCTGCTAAATTCTGAGGACTTGCCAGGCCAGGCTCACAGCAAGTCCTCACTTAACATAATCTGCTCATCTCTTGGAAACTGGCTTGAAGCAAAACATCATGTGACAAAAGTCAAGTTCTCGAATAACATCATTTTGTTCACTGTCGAATAGGATTTTGTTTTTCTCATCAACATTATAACAAAATGACATCGGACAGAGTTCTGTTATTCGAGGACCAGCTCTACAAGTATGGACTCTGCTGCTCACAGAGCAGATGTCAGCCAACTCCACCAACTCATCAGGACGTGCCTTGCGAAGGAAGGCACAGTGTCCATGACTGAGCTTTGTGGGGAGTCCATCACAATCCATGTAGATTCTGAGCACTGATGGTGAATTAATCACAGGGCCATTCTGGGGGTGGCAGTTTTATAATATGGAGGTTTCCCCATTAAAACCATAATAATCATGAGAGCATAAACCTCCTAGCCAGATGATTCCAGTTCTGATTGGAAGGGGCATTCTACTTGAAATATAATTTAAGGCATGGAATAAGGAGGAAAAGACTAATTTAAACATGGCTTCTACTGGTAAAATGTAATGTAGAAGGAGGTGAGCTCTGGATCAGAATCTGCTGTCAACAGCACCGTAGCTAAAGTCTCTCTAGAAGAGCCTGCTAGCACTTAGAGCTGAGTCACCCCGTAGTGCAGTTGCACGTCCCTGACTAATTTGTTCCCACACCTCTCCTGAGATAGGGTTAGGCCAGAGGAGTCTGCTAGTGACCCTTTTATCCAGGCTGTACACAGTAAGTCAATAACCACAACCAAGGAGACATTTGCATTTGACTCACCTGGGCTCCAGGGAGACCAGTAGAGAATACTGACCAGAGGAGGAATGCAGTTGCTTTGGAGCAGAGGTCAGTTCCCTCTTCCTCTAAGATGGCGTAAGGACCCTGGCCACTAATAATAGCCATAGATCCCTGGATTACTGTTTGGTTTTCATTTCCTAGCTAGTCCGATAGTCATTAGGTAGAGGGCCCCTCTTCTGCTCTGTGGGACCCACACAGTACTGATTAGTAGGTCCTGGAGCTATCATTTCAGTCTCCTACACAATGTTGGATGAATTGGGTTTAATTAGCTAGCCTTGATAATGTGACTAGTGAGGCAGGCTAGGTTATTTTAGCTTTGCCGCTGGTACTGGGACATGGTCTGGGCCAATCAAATCTGTATAATCATGATCTCGGAACAATTTGTTTGGGATGGGTTTGCCCCATCTCGTGTCCCCTCTATTATAAAACAGTCATAGTTCACAATCCACCCTCAGTTGGGGTGCTGTTATGTGGAAGATAGTAAGATAATTGAAACATCAAATGGTGTATTGTATATTTGAAAGTTGCTTACAGCAAATCTTCAAAGTCAAATATATTACCTGTGCGAGGTGATGGATGTGTTAATTATCCTATCTTGGCAATCATTCTACAATGTAGATATATATCAGATCATCATGTTGTATATTTTAAAATACACAATTATATTTGGCATTTATTATTCAGTAAAATTTTTAAAAAATCTTTAAAAAAAACATTTTGTGAAGGTGTGTGACTTGGGGCATGGAGACGTAATATCAATTTTATAAAAGCCTAATTCTAGTAAAGCGTAGGAACGAATTCATTAAATGCCTAGCTCATTTTCTCTACACTTGGAAGAACTTAGACTACCATTTAATAAATAGATGTATATTTTTAGAAAAAAAGAAAAATCAAAATGGTAAGGAAGAGCATTCATGGAGTGGTGTTCCTTGTAAGCACTGACAGAGAGGTCTTTGGAGAACACTGGTTGGTGGGACGATGGAATCAGAGACCTAAGGGCAAGGAAGTAAGCAGTACTTGAGTCTAGGGTGAAATCGATTCCCTTTGGGGGATCACTTACTGTTTAAAAGATTAAGGAGCCTGTCTTTGAATGGACCATTGGCTTCTGTAAGTCTAGCCCTTTGGGGCCGGTAAGCAAAGTGGAAATGTCAAAAGATTCCACATTCCAGAGCCCAAGACTGAACAGCTTGTGAGGTGAAATGGTACTGTGACCTGTGTGCTATCTGGTGGGCCAAAAAAAGGTGAGCACATACGTGGTAAAGGAGATTACGTGATCAGAAGCAGCTCTTCTGGACAGAGCAGTCAGCAGGAATCCAGGAAAGGTACTGATGATAATCAATACATATCTACTATCTCCAGCAGAGGGCAGCAGTGGTCCAATAAAATCAACCACCAGGCTGAGTAGGATCTGCGGATGCTTGCGGAGTGTGGTGCGGGAGCTAAAGGGGTGATTATCTACCATTACTCTGGGTCCAGCTAGGGTAAGGGGCAGATCTTGCATCTATATGCCCATTCAGTAAGCGCTGTCACCCCCCCTAAGGTCTGATGCAATATGGGCCCTCTCTGCTAGGGGTATGACAAGTCTGGTGGAGCAGTTGTGTCTGGGGCTATGTGGGAGGTGACTCATGGGAACTTGGAACAGATACGTACTTTGGATAAGGAGTCTGCAATGTATTTATAATGCGCTTTTGGTGTTTATAGAGACATAGTTGACTATGATTGACTTTGTGAGTCGGCTTTCTCTTTTCAAGTGGCATCATCCCTGATAGCCTTTCTCTGAATCATGAAATTATCCCTTTGCTCTTGCCCGGACAAAACTGCAGTCTCATGACTATTGCCCAAGAGAAACAGAGGAAACCACACGATGATGAGCGACTTCAAAGCACCTCAATTACTAACAATTAGTGAATAGGACAAAGATAGTAGAATATATTAGGCCTTTGTTTGGTTTCAGGTAATTTACTGGAACTTCACTTTTTAAAATCAGATCAATGAATGCTAACAACAATTCCCGAGATTCAGGTACTATTTCTGCAGGCTAAGACACATCCTTCAGTAAAGAGGAGCAAACAAAAAGTCTTCAAACTTAAGGACAGCAGTACATTTCAAAGCAAGATCTCAAGCCAAAATATCAAGGAAAACTTCTCCCAGTAATAGGTTCCACCCCACCCCCGCCCCCAAAATCGTTGTGATCAATATTCAAGATTATATTCATCACTAAAACCAGAGCAAATGCTCATTAAGATAAATAACGGGAGAGATATTCCCTTGAGATGAAAAAACGACTACACAAAATCAGAGCAGACAGGGCCTAGATTGCTATTACTAGTACTTTACTCTTGTTATTCTCTTGCCCTGGAATATTATTCCTCCAAGTCTTCACATAGCTGCCTCCTTGACATCACCTAGGTATCATCTCAAGTATTACTTAGCAAAACGTTCTTCCTTTGCCACTTTAGTAAGATAATACCCACTCTACATTACTCCCAAGCCTAGAATATTCATGCTCCTGTTGTGCCCTGTAAAAGCCTGGGCATCACCAGGAAACTTGATAAAAATGCAGAATCTGGGCCAACACCTCAGCCCTACCAAAACAGATTCTTCATTTTGACTTGACCTGCTGGTAGCTAGAGTTCGTTAACTTTTTTCTATGAAGAGAACATAGTAAATAATTTTGGATTCGCTGGACATATGGTCTCTGTTACAACTCCACAGCATTTCTGCTTATAATGCTAAAGCATCCACAGACAGCAAATAAGCAACCGAGCTTGGGGGTGCTACAGTAGAATTTATTTACAAAAGCAGATGGCAGGAATGGAGAATGAGAGCCAGTGAGTACGAGTCTTTGGGAGGAGTGAAAATGTTCTAAACTTACATTGCAGTGATGGTTGTACAGTGCTCTGAATATACTGAATTGTATACTTTAAATGAGTTGAATAGCGTGTTATGCCAACTGTCTCAATAAAGCTGTTAAGAAGTGGCAGAGCAGACTTGGCCCAATTCCCATAGCTTGCAACCCCTGCTCCAGATGAGTGTCTTATTTCCTCTCTTTCATTGTATTTATTTCAAATGAGTTGAGGAGAATTTGTATATCAGCACATCTGCAACTCATTCCTGGAACGCCAGTTAGAAAACTCTACCCCAGTACACTGGAGCCTCAGGACTGCACTGTGATCTCTTGACTGATCTTCCTGACTGACTCCACCGTGTCCCTACTCAACGGAACAAACAGAATGACCCTCTAGAGACAGCATTCAGGTCAGAGTCCTGGGTCTTCCATCCAGGGAAAGTGAAATAGCAAATTGCCTCTTGGAGCTGAGCTAACCTCTCCTTTTCTACTCAAGCTGTGTGGCGACTGCCTTAGACTCAACTCGCATAAGCAAATTCAGTATAAATAAAATTCAATATAAAAAAATCAAAATTCAATATAAACAAAATCTTATGCCCCTTAATACACAAACACACGTGCACATTCACGCACACTTCGAAAGGTACAAAACAATCTTCAACTCTATTTTGAAGCATTTAAAATCTTTGAAAAGCAATACCAGCACTGTTCACTTGCAGTATTTGGAGTTATATTAGAGATACAATACTTAAATGAATGAAAAAAAATTTAGTCATTAGTGACTGAATTCAACAAATGCACCACAGATAATAGCCTGGGCTTTAAAAAAATCTTGCTTGTCTCTGTGCGAAACACTGTTTTCAGTTGTAAAAATTCACCAACAGTAAATATATGTGTTAATGACAAACCCATCACAGGCCTGAAATGAGGGTAAAAATAGGAATTGAACTTCACGTATTGTTAAAATGCATCTAAAGATGCTCATCATGTAACCACATATAATGTACTGATGGTTTTAGATGCAGAGATTTAAAAAAAAAATACTGTTTCGGAGAGCCCTGGTGAAGTAGTAGTTGGGTCAGCTGCCTCAGAATGAGTATAGTCCATATACATCCAAAGGATCTGGGTTGACTTCCTGGGTCTTGGGGTGGCGGGGGGACAACCAATGTGAGCAACTAAATAAAAATAAAATAAAATGCTTCTTCCTCTCTCTCTTTCTGCCTGACCGCCTATTCGCCTTCATTCCTGCCTGCACCTTTCCTTAAAAAAAAAAGATATGCTGTTTCTGTCCTTCAGGAATTCACGATCAAATGAGGGCAAAAAAACAAAGATAACCAATTGAAAGTAAGTTGTGATAAGTGATATAAAACAAATTCAGAAGTTGGTTTCTGGTAATTTCCAAGAGGGACAGACGTTCAGACTGGGAAAATACATGGACGTTTCATGGAGAAAGTAGGAGATGACTTGCAAAAGAAGAGAAAGTTTTTACCTGGCATAGGGGAGGAAATTTTTTCCTTCTGCCCTCTTGAGTTCTTTTGTCTGATCTAATCACTGACTTGCCATAAAACATGTTAATAGGAGAAGAAAAAATTTAATATTGTATTTGCAGGAATCCCACAAGATGTGAGGCTCCCCAAGCCATCTTGAGCTAGGGTAGGGAGCTGGGACTTCAAAGTGGGAGGAAGATAATTCACAGGAAGTTGGGAAAAGCAAATGTTTGCTAAAGGAATGTTTGCCCTGTCATGCAGAGATAAAAGGAGGCAGAGAGCATTTCAGACAAGCAGGCCTTACTAAGTTTCCCCTGTTTGTCACATTTAGCTCTTAGTTTTTGTAACTAACTCTGGTGATAGTTTGCTTCCTGCTACAGGCCTCTCCTCTAAATTATAATTTAGTAATTAAGGGGGAAGTAAAGAAAAGGCTTTCTGAGTCTGCTAAGTCTAAACTGCCTTCAGCTCAAAACAATCCACATGCCAAAGAGGCCACTTTTGGGGACAGTTGATTCTGCTCCTCCAACCCTAGCAAATGGGGGTCTGGAGAAGGTCAGGAAGATTGGGAGGAGTAAAATATCAAGGTGGAGGAATAAGAAAAAATGGTACATTTTAAGACCTGGGACTTGAAAGTATAGACGCATGAGATAAAGTTGAAAAAATAACTTCAAATTGAGACACGCTCTAAAAAGCACAAGTCAAATTAGGGCTTTAATTTATTTATAATAGGGAAACATCCAAAGTATCCATTTATTGGAAATATAACAGTCATTATTTTTATTTTATTTTGTTTTATTTTATTTTACACAAAGATAACATGTTCTCTCTGTAAAATTCAGATGGGCAAATTTTTATTGTGTTCGTAATTTCATAATTTCATTTTCTAGAGATAACTATTGATTATAGTTTGGTGCATATTTACCATGCCCCCTGTTTTTTCTATGCACAAAATAATATATCCCATATTAAAAAAACCATGATCTAATACTGCATTTCTTATTAAAGTATCACAAAATAATTACAAATATTTTTCTCTATCAAATATTATTGATACATGATTTTAAAGGATACTATGGCATCACAATGAATGAATTTGCCATAATTTCTTGATCCAGTTCCACATCATTAGGCATTTACCTTGTGTCCTAACACATTGCTTACTCACCTGATTTATTTCTACAGGATAAACTCCTAGGAATGGAATTTCCCACTCAAAGGTATTTGATGGAAATTTGATTCATAGAGGTGTAAATTATTTTTAGCGTTTCATTTTTGTATAGTCTAGTACTTTTTTGTAATAGTCTCCTTTGTGGCCTCTTCTCATTTCTTTATGTTGTCTTTCCAGCTGTCTATACCAGTCTCATGATCATTTCCCCTCATTCATACGGTTGTGTCTTGCTCCAATACCATGTCTGTCATTATTCCATAAGACACTTTGATCTTCTGTCCCCTCACTATACTCACAGTCATTCCAGTCCCAAGTTTCATTTCATACTCCCCACTTTCCCTCCATATTCGATCTATCTCCCTTTCAAACATCATCAAGTAACTTCACTTGCTTTGTTATTCTAAACTAGCAAAAATCCAACATCAGTAAGGTACAACTTTCATGCTATTTACCCAAGGAAGTGAACTCTACCCCCAAACCAAAAACACCAAATTCAACTATTCAGACCTAAATACAATTAGAGATTCAAATCTCACACGGATAGTCAATGCTACCCAATTATCATTCTCTACATATGCTTTCTTACCATCTGAGACTCTATCTCAAGATTAAATCTACATTGGTTAAAGTTTGAATTTCACAGAATTTTATGTTAATTAATGGAAAATGAAGAAATACAGATAAGAATGTCTTGTCCCTTATTTCTCTGAGAAAATAAAGGCCATTGGACAAGGGCTCCTGCATTAACCTCGGCACCTGTCCTGGCTTTCTCTGCCTTTCCTCCTATAACAGTGAAGGGACATCCAAGCCTTTCCCCAAGGCCATCCCTGCCACTGGACACATGATACAGCTCCCTCTTACCTCAACGGAGACTCTGTTTCTATAGTCATTACTAAATAATAAGATACAGTAATTATCATTGCTAGCAATAGCTTTTGAGTATTAAAAGCAGAAATTCACAATTTATACTTGTATTAACAAAAAAGATCACAAAGACAAGAACAAAAGGACCCACAATGTCAGGCAAGTGAGGCTTCAAATTCCACTCTACGTGCAACATATGAGGTCAGATTAGAGAGATTGAATGAATATAAGAAAAGCAAGACCACCAAGAACAGGAACCTTTCCCAATTTCATGCAAATTTTATTTTGACTGATTTTAATTCATGAGATGTTTTGTCTTCTATAACTGCAGTACCTTTTGGTCCCACTTTTAGAAGTACATGGTCATGACTCTACCAAAGTAGATCAACTCATTAATCAAACAATAATCACTACAGAACTCTGTCACAATTCCCTGAATTTGCAACTTTCACATATGAATGCATAAACAAAAAAGTATATCAACCAACCTCAAAAGCAAGTACACCCTGCAAATAAACTCTACTAGAAGAAGTTATGGTAGATAGAGATCTAACGCTAGAAATAAAATGGGCTGTATTTGAAATACAGATGATATAGTAGAACTTTGTAGTCACACGGGAAGGATTCCACCATCGCTCTGTATAACACAGTGGCTTTGTGCACAAAGCATGGTTAAGAGTACTGAGTCTAGAGCCAAAATGCCTAACTTTGAATCATAGCTCTTCTACTTATCATCTAGCCATGGGTACATTTCTTAATCTCTCTGAATCTGCTTTCATTCATAAAAGCAGGACAACAGCAATGCCTGCCTAATAGATTAACTGACACAGTGGTTTCAGATTGTGAGTGCCTCCCACAGGTTAGAGTGTAAAGGTTCTATGTCATTGTTATCATACCTGTATCTGGAGCATCTTAAGCATTTAATATTGTTATATATAACTTTATTGCCATCATTAACAACAGTAGTAACTAGAGGTGGTGCCTAGAGTGCTCATCAGACAAAGCACTTCTTTTAGCAGAGGACTTAAGTCTAGCCTGAAAGTACATTCAAATCACACAGGGGAATTTTACTTCTGAATACGCATAGCTAATAAGGGATGGTTTGAGATCTGAACCCAGGCAGTTGGCTTACAAAGATCTCACTCTGAAACTCAGCACTTTAGTAGTCTTCCCAAAGACATGGATGAATCTTGATTATATTACCTTAAAGAATCAGAACCTAAGCTAAAATCATATTGTAGAAGAAAGTGGAAGAGAGGAGAGAGGCAACTGTCTTCAGGCATGAGAAAACGTGTCAAACACTCTTCCATGTTGACCCCTTGGTAAAAGTAAGACTAATTAGCACACACTGCAGTGAGAAATTTCAGCTAAAATCAGAATGGCCTTCTAAGACAAAGATTTGCTAAGACTTAGTCTCCTCTGAAGAGGTTCAGACTTGATAGGCCGAGAGGCTGCAGGAGATTCAAGAACCAGGAAGGTTAGGTATAACACTGACCCAAAAGGCACCTCTTTCAAAGTGCCACCTTGAATTTACTGTAAATTTATTCTACTAGAAAAAGCTATTGCTAGAACCTGAAGAGCATTAAGAATATAAATGCTAGGTATTATGCCTGGGTAGGAATTCTGCTGGGACATAGAGTTGCCGGTGCCGTCATTCACCCAGATATGTCTCCCTGACTCGGCTTTAAAATAGAATGCTAACATCACTACTTTCTTCGTGTGTGTGTATGTGTGTGAAGATTAATGCCCAAAAGGTCCTTAACCCAGCACTTGACACATACAAGCACTTAACACACATTAGATATTAATGCATCAGAGAAGGGATGTGATCCACCAAAAAAGTTCTCATCGAGTTTTGATGGACTCCCACCAACTAAATGCATACATTGTTAAGTATCTACTGAGTGACAGACTCTGGGACAGGTTTTTAGGACCCAAAGATAAAGACACTAAGCATGGCTGCTGCCTGCTGCAAGGCAACAGATATATGACTTGTTCACCTGACTTCAAAAGTCCTGTCCATTTCAGAAACAAAATTGAACTGAAGTCAGGAAGCTCAGTTCAGAAACCAAAACGGAATTCACATCAGGGAGATCCACTACTACTGGAAATTTAAAAAGGAATCTGCTGTACATTCACATGGCATCTGTACAAGGTTAAGTTCCGAGGCCTCTGGAGAAATGCAAGGATGTTTGCGGAGCCCCCCTGGGGCCTTCTCTATCTACACCATCGCCACTTTGAACAGGACAGTTCAGACTTTAGTCAATGCAGGTCAAGTTCTTAGGAACTCAGTGACTAGGGAATGCTGCCCTGCCATCACAATATGGTGCCATCCTCCTTACCTGTAAATCTCTTCCTCCAGGCCTAAGCCCTAATGTGGGCAGAGAATGAAATGGGTACCTTCTTAGAGCTCCAGTTGTGAGAACTCCTCCTCTATGGGATCCATCCTCCAGAAGAAGCCCACAAACCTAAACATACAACGAAGCTTGATTCTCTTGACAGAGAGGACTAGGCACCATGTAAGACAAAGTTTGAGGCCTGCTTCGGTTAAGCTTCTTCCTACCTCCCTCCAGTTATAATGGCCATTGATGAACTGCCCTTCTGCTTTTTCACCTCATGCCACTGCTAGTCAATACCCTCACAGGGCCTCAACTGCCACCTGATGAGTATGTAGTTTTCCAGAACCCCTAGGGGAGTACCCTATCATATGTAGCTGCCTTCCATCATGGGATGCGGCATGTGTAGTGGAAGTGAACGATACAAGGTGAGTGGACAGGTGAGATATTCTGGTCCCTTCCACCACAGCAAGGGAGGAAATAGGATGGTCAACCTCTTCCATTAGTAGCCCTTGTGTGCTTGGGCATAGAAGGGCTATATGTGGGGTTCCCCAGGAAGACCATGTTCCCAGCAGGGAAGATGGAGACAGAAATCTGTTGGAGGTTAGACTAGGCTCTGGCTCCTGAAGGTTCAGGTCCTACACCTCCCTGAATTTTTTCCTCCCCTGTGTCTCTGGACATCCTCCACCAAAGCTTACAAATTTCAGTGGCCAGCTCTAAGAAAGGCCTTTCTGTACAATGTTAGATACTGCCACAGATAGTGTGTAAAATCTAAGAATTCAATTACACTGTGACCTCGAAACAGAAGCTGGGCCTAGATACACTTGGAAGCTTGGGTATATTGTGACATATATTAAGAGACACCTTGTGGTCATGTGTTAAGAATGACTCATCTAGGCATGCCCTTGTGGCTAAGGTGTTAAGCCCATGCCTGTGGAACGATCCACATCCAGTCTAAGGAAACAGGTTTGCAAAGGAGGGGGACGACTAAAATGAACAACTAAATTCATGGAATGTTTCTTCCCCCTTGCTTTTTCTTCCTGCCTGCTGCCTGCCTGCCTGCCTGCCTGCCTGCCTGCCTTCCTTCATTCCTGCAAAAGAATGACTCATGTAAGCAATGTCAAAATATACCTTGTTTTCATCAAATTTATCTGGGGATGAGGGTGTAACACTTAGCAAGTCAGATGTTGCAACACCATGTAGGAAGTTTGGATAATGTCACTTGTTTTCTTTGGGGACTTGATCCTTTTATATGCAGACATTATCACATTAAAATATTACATGATGATTTTGGTTCTCCTTAATGAACAATCCATCAAAAATCTGTTCTTTGAAAGATTTATATCATTTTTAAATTCCCTGTATCTAGGTCACAGTGTAGGCCATCTACATGAAAAAGTCTGCGACAAGACCCAGATGATTGCAGTGTGCTCCCAAGGCTGAAAACCACTTTTAGAGACAGGAAAGTTATTTTGGCAACACATACAATTTAGTGGACACCCCTGTGGTCTCGAAATCTTAGACAGATCTCTCAATCAGCCTCCTTCGCTTACACCAGTATCCACCCTGCATCCAGGCAGCTGCCCAGGTCCAGAGCTTTCCTTGCACACCCAAGAGACTCCCAAATCTCCCTTCCCTTCCTAGCACTTGGACCAGCTGCCCTATGTAGAGGTGGAGAGGCAATTTCCTTCTACCCTCCAGGTTTCTTCTGTTTCTTCTGATTGAGCAATTAAATGAACACCAGACAGATTCATAGGAGAAAGGAACAAATTTAATTACATACCTATGGAGAAT
This sequence comes from Solenodon paradoxus, assembly GCA_004363575.1. NCBI lineage: Eukaryota > Metazoa > Chordata > Mammalia > Eulipotyphla > Solenodontidae > Solenodon > Solenodon paradoxus. The sequence goes on along the minus strand of RJWH01007038.1, from coordinate 4,435 downwards.
CTACAATAACATCAATTCTAAAATAAATGGAGCTGAGGAATATGGGATAAGGGATTGGGGCTTTAAGGAGAGAGAATGGGATCTCACATGATGAGGAGAGGGAGAGTCATATGATGAAGACCAGATGCTCCGTAATTAGATTTTTGCCCTGCTATATAGATAAGTCTCTCCAATAAAAAGTCTATTTCTGGGGATAAACCTAAATCTGGGTAAGACATCTAATTTTCATTTTTCTAGGAAGCTAAGGGAATGGTACAAGTTTCTCCTGAAACTTCAGGGCCTCAGTTGAACTTAGCTGGAAATAACACACAAGCCAAAGTGACTGTCTTGGGAAGGCCTGTTCTGAACATCTTGGAGAGGTGCATCCTTCAACTATATCCACCCTTCAGCACAGCCTAGGACCTCTTTCAGAGCATCTCTAGCCAGTTGACAGTTCCAGATCTAGGATAAATTTATCCGAGAAGGGATGACATGATTTTTAAATATTATGGAGAACAGGTAGAATGTAATTTTCCTAAAAACAGAGATATTTGTTGTTAAACAAACTCACTGCTGATGTTCCAGATCAATACATGGCTCATAGTAGGAGCAGGATAATTTTTCGTTGTTAACTAGTAATACACACTGTAATTCTTAAGTGTGACTAACCCTAAGAGTTATATTTTCAAGAAGATAAGTGTCTTTATTGAACTCTTTTATTGACTTCAGAGGGCATATCTTTGACTAAAAGATTTTTAAATTTGTATTTTTCAAAAAATATTTTAAATAAGTCACATAAGATGATATTTCATCAAATCTACAATATTTGCTAGCAAGACACACCATTATTTTTGTACCACTGAGAAGACAAAAAAAACCCACTAAAATTATGCCATTGACTGTAAGATGCAGTGTGATTTTAGATGTTAAAGTGTGTTGAGAGGTATACTTTAGAAGAGATGAAATAAGGTATTATAGAAAGTTTAAAATATGAAAACAATCACAGGTAATTTTACTGTTCTAAGATATCCGACATATGAGCATTTTGGTATGTTCTCTTCAGTTCATATATACATATGTGTGTGTTTGTATACATACATACATGCATGCATATGGTATGATTATCCTCTTTGGTCTCTTAACATAGCAAATTAAAGAGATTTCTTAACATTTAGCATCCCTTACGTGCTCTCAGCATGCTGCGTTGCTCCTTGCTATGCTCTTCGGGATTATTTAGAGCTATTCCATTCACATTGCAGAAACATCTGCAGCCTGGATGCCGATAACCTCTGGCTGAGGGATGCGCGAATAAGCACGAAAATGTGTTCATGGATGTCACGCAAAAGCCTGCAAGAGGCCAGGGATCAGCTGAGAGACTTGCAAGGGCATAGGAGTGTGGGGAAGTTAGTGTGTGCACCAAGTGGACCCCTCAAAGCCTGCTCGCTTGGAACCCCAATCTTCACCAGCAATGTACTCCGCCCACACTACTTAAGACCCACTCTCCCGGGCTTCTCCTCTAGACCCCACCTCCAGCCTATCTTGGGACACCCCATCCTCCTCCCCTCCAACCCCGCCACCTAGAACAGGCTATAAGCCCGCCCTCACCTCCTCTGCGAACTCCACCGGCCTTCCACATTGCGCCTGCGCACTAGTGACCACCTGGCATTGTGGGCCGTTCCAGAACAGCGGGCTTCTCCCCGCCCACTCAGGCCCTGGACCCTCCTCCGCGAACCTGCACTCCTGGGAATGCAGAATCCTTGGTAACAGGACTTTGTGGTATTTGATAAAAGCTAAAAGCAAATGCTTCTGGTAAGACCATACACACTACTGACTTGAAATAGGGCAAAAGGGACATTTATCTCTGCCTCCATCTTCTGACACAGCCCTCCCAGGTAATAACTGTCCTCAGGCTAACTGTTAAGTGGTACCAGGCATGGGGTTTTAAGTTTGCTAGAAAATGTATTTCTTTATCTCATTGGTAGTTTCAGAATTTTCTTTGTGATAAACCATTGAGCTATGCATATCTGCGATGAACACAAAACTGTATTTCACAATTATATATGGAGATGTATATGTGTGGGTGCTGTATCATATTAGGACAAGTGAAACACAGGCTCACCCTTCTCCTAAATACTCATAACTCCCCCACCCTATCTATGAGGATTAAAGCTTCATCATTCCTAACAGATAGCCTCTGAACTCTGAACCTTCTCCCTCATTCTATTCCAGTCGTCCTCCCCGTCTATAAACTCTATAAAGAGATCTTGTTGAGTACATGTTTTCCTCCAAACTGAGAAATAAAAAAGGGTCCTGGAGACAAAGGAGAGAGTAGATCTGTTGGTCTGTTGTGAGGGTCTGAAAGTGAGATTAGGAGATAAAGGGTTTGAACTGAGTAGGGGGTTGCTGAACACCCTTGTCCTCTGATAGCATATAAACCTGGTCACTGAGGTGCAGCAGGCAGAAATTAAAGTGGAAAAAAAAAAGGATTTCGGTGACACAGCATGATGCAGCCTCCAATCAGCTCTGGTTCCTGCAGACCATGAACACCAAAGATGTCTCTATTGAGGCTGAAACAGTCTCTAATCGTATCACTTAAGAACAATACCCCACTTTCCTCTTTAAAAAGAAAAAGAAAAATGACACCCTTAGGAAAAGCACAAGCAAATCTCTCCCTGAATGGATGATGGCTTTACCTTTTCCCCCATATTTTCATGCAGTCTCTTTGTCATTTAAAGGGGCCCATATCCCTCACTGCTTCTACCCCTTAACTTTCCGGTCCTCCCTTCGCTTAACTCTCATTTCTGACACCCGATTTGTATGATTCCCATCTCCAACTCCCAGAGAGAATCTGACTTTCCACACAAACCTTTGGGGAGCTTTATCCCTGAGAACCATCACACAAATCTCGTTGACTTATGAGCTGGCTTCACGTCAGTTAAAATGAATCCTCTTCTGTCAGCAGTGACCTCAACAGACCTATTTCTCAAAAAAGAATCCTGGGGTTTCCACCCCTTGGGGGACAATGAGAACAACAATGACCTTTAGAAGGCCCTGAAGGTCTGGTTTTCTCATATTAAAATATATCACATCGGCGCACCCTGGTGGGATAACATTCACGTCCTCTGCTCTAGCCAAGCTGAGTCCACCACGCATATCCCAAGAAACCAGGTTAGCATCCTGGAGCCAGAGGGAAACAACCAAGATGTACAAGTGAAATTCAAATAAGAGTAAAAATGCTTCTTCCTCCTCTCTTTTCCTGCTTTCTTACCTACCTGCCTTTGTTCCTGCCTGCACCTTTCCTTTAATAAAATAAATAAAATGCGTTATGCTGGTTTTTAAAATATTAAATAGAACCAACAAAGACACACTGCTGTAGTTTCTAAAGGAAGCTCTCACAAGATCCAAATAATAAGGGTATGGCCATTCTCCCACCCAGCTCAAGGCCTGGTCTTAACCAATGTGTTTTCCTCAGTGTAAGCAGCTAGGGATATTTTGGGGTTCTTTGTTGTTGTTGCTGCTGCTGTTGTTTGTTGTTTTTTCACTCCTGGCCCAGGTCCAGAACCTGAGTCGATGGGCTACACGTGGTTTGTGCCTTAGTTACCTGAGCCACTAGATTTAAGGGGGGAATACAATGGGTGTCTCTCCAAAATACCTCTTGGAAGGAGGAGTCTTGGAAACTAGTGTGATCTAATACTACAGAACTCTTACCTTGATTTTTTTTATATTTTAAGATTAAAAATAAAAGAAATCTGATACACAGGGTGATCCGCCCTCCCTCCTGTGCCTGAGGGCGCCTGCCTAGGAATGTTAACTGAGTAGTGTCCCCTGGCCAGTGTAACCCCAGAGCTTTATCAACATAAAAACATATATCACCAAAAAGAGTGAAAACAACTTTTATTTTAACAGCTGAATCAGGAGGAGTTGGTTATTCTAAATCATTTTTCTTGGATTTCCCCAAATTACGGGGAGGCATAAGCAGGTAAGTCACATGGCTTTTTGGCACGGGCCAGCTCCACCCTGGGGTGGCTCTCGTCACCACCCACAGCCACTTGGACAAATCCATATCACTCCCATGCCTCCCCAGTTGTCTTCCCAGTAAAAAGCTAACCAGGTTTTTGGGGGTCCGGGTGGGTTTTAAGTATTCATCTGCCTTCCTGAGGCTCGGTGCGGGTGCACTGGGACTGACTTCTGGTTGTCCTTTCTCCATTTCCAGGTGACACCGCAGGTGACGTCAAGAAGAGAACAACCGAGAAAGCCTGAAAAAGATGATGAAACCAGTCAATCCAGGGACCCAGGGTCTCTCCCCCCTCCCGCTGCGCACCACGCACAAGCTTGTTTCACCAGCGGCCATCAGAGATTGCTGTGAGGCACCGTCTGATTCAAAATCTAACTTCATTCTGTCATATCTACGGATCTGTCTAGAATCTCTCTTGTGTTGCTTTGACATGTTTCAGTT
>RJWH01007037.1:0-45442 GCA_004363575.1 Solenodon paradoxus | reverse complement strand
CTCAAGAAGCCCCAGTGACCGAACCAAGATCCGAGCTCATTGGTGCAAATCAATACTCTACAAAGGCCTTCGCTGCAGGGACACCTAGTCCACAGAAACATAAACAGAATGCCAGACAGAGCAAAGACACAGAGAAATAAACGCAAGATGACAGATGCAATTAGAACCCCAGAAGAAAGTTTGACTATAACAGACATGTACAGTTTACCTGAGGATGAATTTAGGGCGACAGTAATGAACATACTCATGGAAAACATTAGAGGAAGAAAAAGAAAACAAAAAAAAGAGAAGAAATAAAGCAAGATATCAAAGAAATGAAGAATAAGATAGCTGAACTAAATGAATAGAGGGACTCGAGAATAGGATAGATGAAGTTTCCAAAAGAATCAGTGAGCTGGAAGACAGGGCAGACAAATGCACTCAAGCAAATCAGCAGAGACAAAAGAATGCAAAAAAATGAAGACAGAATTCTATGGGATAGCATCAAAAGAAACACATTCCCATTATAGGGGTCTCAGAAGGGGAAGAGACAGAAAAGGGGGCAGAAACTGTATGAAGAAATAGCTGAGAATTTCCCTAATTCCAGGAACGAAGCAAGCGTCCAGACCCAGGAAGCTCAGAGTTCAGACCCAGGAAGCTCAAAGAGTTCCTAAGAAAAGAAACCCAGACCCGTCTACACCTAGACACATTGTCATCAAAATGTCAAAAATACAAGATAAAGAATCTTAAAAGCACCCAGAGAAAAACGTGTCACATACTAAGGAGTCCCCGTGGTTGCCAGCGAATTTCTCAACTGAAACGCTACAGGTCAGAAGGGAATGGCACTGCAAAGTCAAAGTGGTGAAAAGAAAAAGATTTTCCAACCGGGAATACTATACCCTGTGAGATTATCATTTAGAACTGAAGGAATGATAAACGAAAGTTAAAGGAGTTCGTCACCACAAAACCAGCTCTACAAAAAAATACTAAAAGATGCTCTATAAAGTGTAAAGAAATTCCATTTAAAACAGTAAGCCAGCAAATACAAAAAGTGAGAAGAGAGCAAAAATGTAGATGGTTAGAATGGGCATAAGATAAAATCTGCTTTCAAATTAAAATATGAAATAAACACAGAATTATTGATGCTAACCTCAGGGTAACCTCAAAACACGTCTCCAGGGAAAAGGCAAAGTAAAACAGGGAAACCAATCAAAACACAACTACACCGAGCTCACCTAAGGAGAGAGAGATGACACCCTGTCATCAACACGGATGGAACTAGAGGGGACGAGGCTGAGTGAAACAAGTCACAAGAAGAAAGACGGAGACCAGATGACTCACTCACAGGCGGAAGGAACGTGAGCAGACAAAACAGAGGATCAGGTGAAACAAACCAGCACACGGACACCTGCAGCAGAACTGAGGTGACTGCCGACGGGGTGGGCGGGGACACGGGGTGGCGGGGCTCCCGGGACGGTGGTGAAGGGCAGGGACCACTCATGTGGGAAAGGAACATACGAGTTAAATGAAAGTCACTGCAAAAAAAATTAATAAAAGAAAAACCGAAGGGTCAGGGTAGGAAAGATACTTTTGAGGAAGAAAAATGAGGGGTTACTTTCCTCATCAGACTGTTCCCCACGACTCGCGGGTGAAACACTTTCGGGACGCAGTCAGTACGCGACCTGTGGTTAGGCACAAAGGGAGCCAACAAGCGCGTGGACAGTGCGGAGACGGGCCGGGGCCGGGGGCCGGGGCCGGGGGCCAGGGCCGCAGACGGCCCGCAGGACCTCAGAGGCACCGAGGGGCAGGCGGTGGGACTGACGTCCTCGCTGCACAGACCACGGGACCCGACGTCACCAGAACCACACAGTCGCCAGGGCCTGCAGTTGCATCGATAAGGCAAATCTTCCCAAGAACTTAATGACCTTGGGGTGGGGAAAAATTTCTTAAGATGCAAAAGAGAACACCGTAGTATCTAATCACTCTGAAAATGGAGAAACCTGAACGACGATGAAGACGACACCAGGACCCAGGTGCTGAGACCCACCAGCCAGGTGGCCTCTCGCCCGCCGCGCTCGTGCTGGTGAGCAGTGCCCTGGCCACCCCAGAAGGACGGCGATGTGATGCGAATGGAGGGCACGGCAGAGGCCCCCAGTCCCTGTTCTAGGCCGGGCACCTCGGGCCCCTTCGTCGTGCTGGTGCCCGGGGGGCGCAGGCAGGGGAGCGGGCCCGGAGCGCGGGGCGGGCCGCACGGAGCCTACCTGCTCATCGCTCCTGTGGTAGTCGTTGTCCTGCTCCTGCTTCTCCTCGGCCGCCTCTCTGTTCGCACTGTCCTCCGCTTTGGTGTCGCCTTTAGGAGAAGCAGAGGTGCGGTCAGGGGTCCCCAAGGCTGCGCTCTTGCTTCCCCACCACACCGTCCTCAGAGCCAAGTCGGAGCCCTAACTGGCACCTGAGGGCGAGCGCGGGTGCTGCAGCTGCTCAGCCCCGCACTCGCGAGAATGAGACACCGAGCTTTTCTGGGTGACGTGCCCTCACCGTTCCGATGGGCCTCCAGGTGCTGCTTGGCCGAGCAGGCCTCCCCCTTGACGTCTCCAGGTACTTCCATGCCCAGCTTGTGGTAGAATTCCCTCTGCTTTCTCATTTCCGCTGTCGAAAACCAGTGAGACGCTTTCAGGCACCTGCTTTGAAACTGTCAGAAGTTTTCAAGGCCACTCCCAACAAGAAATCATACGCCCGGCTGTAAGGTGCGGGCCTGCGATTGGGCGTGGTTAGGGGGACGAGATGCCCTAGCGGGCCAACGCCCGCCCCAGCCCAGCACCCACGGGCACAGGGGCAGCGCGGGGGCTCCTCCTGCACCCTGGACGGCCCTGCTCACCCCCTGGGCGCCGCATGGCCTGAGCAGGAAACCACTGGGCTCTGCGGCATCAGGGAGGCTCAGGGCACCCGGCCCAGGGATCCTGCGGCCCAGAAGTACCGCCGAGGATGACGAGTGCTCACCGCCCACAGGAAGGGGCCGCAACCCAGACGCCTCTGCGCACGGCCGTGGACGGTGTGGTGCCAGCCGTGCCCCCCGGGGTCCGAGCCCCACCCCGCCACCACTTTCACGAGTCCCAGGATAACGGGCCCGAGCAGGCCCTGCGGCTCCTCGGGGCTCAGGTCCAACTGAGCCTGCCCCCATGGCGGCACAGGACTGTCCACAGGCCAGGCCGGCGCGGGGGCAGCACAGAGGTCACCTCACGACACGGCGCGGTGGCGGAGCAGTAGCAGAGGCTCGCCACCTCTGCTGCTCCAGCAAGCACCTCTAAGTCGCCTCTACGCTCGTGGCCAAGTAACACGCCCTTCACTTCTCCCGCAAGTCTGTCTCCCAGGACAGCCGCAGCGCGTCCTGGTCAGCCTGACCCCACAGGACATGAGGCTGCAGGACGGACGCAGGAGGTGCAGGCCGGTCGGGGACGGGAGGCGGCGGCGAGAACCCACGTGTCAGCTGGCTTGGGAGGGAAGGTGTCCGCCACCCTGAGTGGGGCCGCTGACTGACGAGGACTGCGTGCAGCAGCCTCCAACGCCGGCGCCAAGTCCTGTCCGTCATGCTCGCCTGCCTGAACGAGGGTCAGTCTGAGTGAGCAGAGAAGAAGAGGGGTTGGGACGCGCCCTGGGGCGCAGTGTGGGGTCAATCACCTCCGAAGGCGCACAGGCCACACACCCCTGGGCTCGAGGCCCAGGTCCAGCGAGAACGCCCGTGTGAACAAGTAAATAAAAATAAAATGAAGATGCTTCCTCCTCCTCTCGTCCTGCCCACCCACCTTCATGCCTGCTGCATCTTTCCTTGAAAGCAAACACAAAAAACTTTGCTGCAGACAGAACATTCTGCCGTCAGGGTCTCTACGGAAGGAACCGGGGCCGCCCGAAGGCGGACAGCCAGACACTGATGGGAGCCCAAGTGGACAGCTGGTGCTGCTCCTGTGGACGCCCCACAGGCCCAGGGCGACCACCGCCGCACCAGGCCACCCGCCACCACCCAAAGGAGCGAGTGCAGCATCCATCGACTCATTTTCTCCCTGGACCCAGAACGGCCGACTCGCTGGACTCTTCCGGTTTGACACGTGAGGAGCACAGCGTGGCAGGTGACAGGCTGCGTGGCCGCAGGAAAGCAGCGGACGAATGTGAGACGAGGGTGCACGAGCCGAGCTCCGTGTACCTTCCGCCCCGCCGCGGCCTGGTGGTCGCTGCTCTGAGGGCGCCGTGCCCGCCCGTTTCTGTCGGCTCCCCTGCAGGTTGGGTCGGGGGCCCGGCTGTGTGCCCAGCACTGACGTGCGGGGCCCAGGTGCTGCTCGGTCCCCTCCGCGTCCGGACCCGTCGGCACCACCTGCAGCCGTCCCGGGCCGGGCGTTCTGCTGCTCTTCGTCGGTCCTTCCTCGGACCGCAGGGCCCTCCACGCACCCTCAGCGGGTGCAGCGTGGAGCCGCGGGGCTGGAGTCCCGGGTCATGTCTGCTCTGCGACCGCTTTCCCGAGGCCCGAGGGCTCTGGCGCGCTGCAGCGCGGGAGCCGAGACGGCCACGCAGCTGCTCCCCCGGCCACCGTCCCCAGCGCTGTCCCACCCGGGTGCGGGGCTCCGGGCTCTTCGAGCTCGGCTCCGTGTCTTGTGGGTCATCTGGTTGTTTCTCTTGACAGCTGGACGTGGGCGCCGGTAAGAGGGTGGCACAGGGAGGGAGGGCTGCGGGTCGGCGTGAGCAAGTCCACCCAGACGGCAAACCCGGGGTCGGGTGCGGAGGAGCAGTGACAACAGCGGAGGAGGGCGCTCCAGGGGCACGTGCGAGAGCGGGTCTGCAGTGGTCTCAGACCCTGGCTCGGGGAACGCGCGGGCTGCATGGGAGCAGCGTCTCTGCAGCCCCTCCCTGGCGGTCGTCTTTGTCTCTTCTTCCCACCCAGGTGTCCGGCCTCTTCCACCGGACACGTGCGCCCCAGCCGCCCTGGTCAGCAGCTTGGAGCCCTTGCGCCCACAGGACCCTCCTCGGAGCCGGACAGGCGGCCCGGCTGTGGGGCTCGTGCAGCTCCAAGGACGCAGCATCCAAGCCGCGCACGCGGGCTGCACTCAGGCTCTGCACCCAGAACTTTCACCTCAAAGCCACGCGTGGCGCCCAACAGGGCAGCGGTTGGTCCATCATCTCCGAAGGACGTAGGCCACACACCCCTGGGCTCGAGTCCTGGGTCCGGGGGAAAACCAGCATGAACAACAAAACAGAATGAACGCTCCTTCCTCCTCTCCTCCTGCCTGCTGCACCTTTCCATGAGAAAAACAAACTGAACAGAAACAAAACCAGAACAAAAAGCCCAGAAGGAGGGGATGGAAAAACCAAACTAAAAGAGGGAGAGGCTCCCCACCACATGGCCCAGACCGTCTCTGGCAGCCTCAGCTTTACTGCCAGAGCCCCAAGGTTTCCTCTGCTAGTTCACGTGTGTTATTTCTCCATTCTCCACACACACACGTGAACTTCTGACAGTCTGACTCGCCTCACTCACCAGACCCCGCTCCAGCAGCCCCACTGTCGTCAGCTCAACTTCCACCTCTGTGGCCGAGCGAGTGGTGTCCACCGTGCAGATCACACCTCCCTGCCCCTGGCCGCGACGGCATGAGGTGGCTTGAGCGGCCGACACGGTGCGCACCTCTCTGCGCCTGTGCCTTTCCCACCAGAGGCGCAGGCGGCGGCAGTGGGAGGAGCCGACTCAGTGCCCGCCGGGCGCCTGGCCCCCTGCAAACCCTGTGCCGCGGGAGCATGGGGACTGCTCCCGGCAGACGAGGGCAGGGCAGGGGCCACAGGGCGCACGAGCTGTGTCTTTCCCGTCCACTGGGCGGATTCCTAGAAGCAGGACCACTGAATGACATGGAAGCTCTACTTTGTGTTTTCTGAGAGCCCCACACTGCTGTCCAAAACGCTGGGCAGACGTCCTCCCCACCGAGCACGGGGCCCAGGCACCGCCGCGTGCATTCTGACCGCGTGTCTCTGAAGGGTGAGAGTGCCCTTCCTGCGTGAGCGCTCCCTCCGGGTGGCAGACCTGCCTCCCCGTCTGATGCACACATCTCTCCAGGAAGGTGCTCCGTTCTGGGGACAGTCTCCTTCACGAACAAAACTTCTTAGCTTCATACAATCCCATGTGTTCATTTATGTCCCTTGTCAGGGCTGCTGATGCCCGAAGACACGTTTACAGGCAGTGTCGTGTAGATCGGTCCTGTTTCTTCTGTGTGTCCAGTCTCACAGGCAGGTCTCTCGTTCGGCTCGGGCGGCCGTGTCCCAGCGCCGCTTCCGGGAGGCTCTCCCTGCCGCGCCGCGTGCTCAGACCAGAAGTCTCCGCGAGCCGCCGAGCACACGAGTGTGCTTTCTTTCTGGGCCCCGTCCGACTCCCTGCCCGGCATGCATTCGTCCTCAGGCCCGCAGCGCCTGTGCTCATGCAGCGCATGCTGAAGACTGAGAGCTCACGCTCCGTTCTTTCTGCTTTGTCTCAGGATGGCGTTAGCTCCGAGACCTTTTGTAGGTCCTCATACATTTCGGTTTTATTCGTTCCAGCACCTTGAAAAGCGTCATGGAGTGTGGTGCCTAACGTAAGTCCACAAGCGGCTCCAGGTGAGTCGGCCGTGTGACAGTGTCTTTCCTCCGGAAGCGTGGCGTCCTCTCCACTGTCTTCTGCTTCCTCTAATGACGTCAGACATTTCGCTGCACAGGTCTTCCATCTCTTCCGTCAAGTTTACTCCCGAGTACGCGTTCCTTCTGAAGGGCTACAAACGGGTTCTCGTCACTGTTTCATCTTACACTACGTTCAATTCACGAAGACAAGTTATCGAGTCTTCAGTAATTAACTCTCTAGCGGATTTCAAAGCACTAGGTGTTCACAGCAGTGGAGGGACCAGCAGCGGAGAAACCAGCCACGCGGAAGCCTGTCCCTGGACGGCAGCGCTGGGGCAGGCCGGTGTGCGGCCGCCACGCTGCCGCTGAGCCTCGCGGTGCTCACGCTGGAGAGCCAACCGCACTGCCCCGCCGGGCGGTCTCACGCGGCGTGAGGCGGGACCAAGGGCTCTGTGAAGCAGACGGATGGGCTCCATCCCCGTGCGCTTCCGCGAGCTCGGCCGATGTGTCCCCGCCGGCTGAAAGCGGTGCAGCAGGGCCCAGGTCCCGTGGGCACTGTCTGTGCCCCTCGACACTCTCACCCGGCTGCGCCCCACAAGTCTCACACCGGAGAGTGACACGAGGGCCAGGACACGTCCTCGTGACGGTCCTGCTCGACGGGTCCTGGCCCCACTCCGCCTCCTAAGACCAGTCAGAGAACAAGGCCCGCTTCACGAGTGTCAACAGTGGGGCAGCGGCCTGGGCGGCACGGGCTGCCAGGGAGACGCACAGCCTGCAGAGGGCCGGGCCAGGGACCAGTCATCGATTTCCTGAGTCACACGACAGCCTTTCACATCCGTCAACTATCTGAACACGTACACGAGGGCAGGCAGGCGTGAAGGCCGGAAAGTGAAAGCACAGATGCCTCTGGCCGGCCGCCCCACCACGGCGCTGGGTGCTCCCACTCTCGGCACACCAGGGACCCGGCGCATGGAAACCCACGGATGGGCACGGCCGGCGCGCTAGTGACTTCTGTGAAGGCGCTTTACTTGACGTGTCTGCACCGTCTCCCAGAAAACTTGAGACGTAAAAGGCCATTTTCACCTTCACTCACTCAGGAAATTGAAGTTCTCCCGTGTGTGTGAACTGCGTGCCTTGGGGGGCAGCTGACGGGAGACACGTAAGCGCCTCTTCAACCTCATCCTCTTCAGAAACGCTGTGACGGGAAATGCCGCAACCGCGAGCCTGGTGCCGGCAGGAAGGGTGAGAGGTCTCGCCGGGCGGGGCCCACGCGACCACGCCCTCCAGCCGGCCGACACACAGGTGCAGCCCCTGCAGGAACGACGTCCTCCACTTTCCGGACGTTTGTTACATTTAGCTCCCACTGAGGTTTGGCTTCAAGCACAGACAAACGTTCAGACACTGGCTGCCTGCCCGGCACGCACCCCACCGCGGGGCCGCCGCACGCCTCTGCCGACGCCCCGCATCCACTCACCTTCCTGGAGGCCGGGAACCAGCTTGTAAACGATGTCCTGCATGGTTCTGTCATGACTGGTAAAAGGAAAAGGAGAGGAGAGTGGGCTGGAAACATCAGTGCTAAAACCCCCACATCTCACTGTGAAAACAGTGAGGGGCACCGCTGCGGCTCGGGCGGCTGGGGTGCCTGCACGGGGACCGCGTGACGCCAGGGTGGGCAGAAACAACCGAAATAAAATAAAGATGCTCCCCCTTCCCTCCGATGAAAAACAAAAACACAAAACCGCAGTCAGTCACAAATTTGCAATTCGGTAGAATGTTGCTTCGCGTTTCTGCAGCCACTGTGCGTGCGTGTGTATCTGTGTGCATGGGTGTGTGCAGTATGCCGTGTGCCGGGTACGTGCGGTGCACACAGTGCAGGAGAGGACGCACGGGTGGCCAACAGCATCCTCGCTGTCCCCGCCTCCCCCGGCCTCTGCAGAGCTAACTGACCCACAGGAGGGACACAGGCCTGAAAGGCTGCCAGACGCCAGGCCAGGCCTTGACAGGTGCCCAGGCTGATGGGACACAACCCTGCACAGACGGACACCTCACCCAGGGACCGAGGGTGCACCAGGGACAGGGTCTTACCCGATGTACTGCAGTGGGTGGCTCTGGTGGATGACGATTCGACAGGTGGGGCAGGTGTTGTTTTCCTCCAGGTACTTGACCAGGCAGCTCCGGCAGACTGTTCAGAACACACGGGTCAGAAAGCCGCAGCGCCCCCAGCACCCTGGCACGGCAGGGTGACACCAAGTCGGAGAGGGGTCCCACTCACTAAGGGCTCCTGTCCTCATGGCCTTAAGGCTCAGAACTGTTACAAAGTGGCTAAAGGTGACACTATTTTCTTTGTGCAGCAAAATTACAATTCCATGAAAGTAAGAGCATTATACTGGCCAGTATCTAAAAATACAATTAAAACTGTATCAAAATTGGCAATTATTTTATTTTTCAAAGTGAAAATACACAGTCAGAAATTATCATCGTACGGGTCTCTATGTCTTTCTCTAAACGAGGCACCTCGGCCCCGGGAGTGCAGCACCACGGCACGAGCGCGCTGGCCTCCAGCCTCGGGGCCACGCGCACCGCTGGCTCTCGGCCGCGTGGGCAAACGTGGCGCCTTGTCCTCAACATTCAAGGGACTCGTTGCCTTTCAGAGGACTGTTCGGTCACGCCAGCTACCAGCTGAGCCGTCCAAGGAAGTAACTAGCCTTCCTGGACTGAGGGCTCCCGGGGCCATTTCCACTCGAAGGACCCACAGCACTGTAGTCTGAACTGATGTTTCTGCTTTAGCTTAAAAATCTGTTCCTGCTCCCGCGTCTTGCTCTGTGCTTAAGATGAAAGCTTTTGATAGAAAACAAAGGCCAAAATGTCAAAGAACACATGTTAGAAACAGTAAAGGTTACATTCTAGGACATTCTCACACGTGTGCAGACACCGCACACACCCCTCACACGTGTCAGAGACCACATTCTAGAACATTCTCTCACACACGAGGACACTGCACACACCCCTCACACACACGTGTCAGAGACCACATTCTAGAACATTCTCTCACACACATGCAGACACCGCGCACACCCCTCACACACACGTGTCAGAGACCACATTCTAGACCATCCTCACACATGCATGCGGACACCTCACACACACGTGTCAGAGACCACATTCTAGAACATTCTCTCACATACATGCAGACATCGCGCACACCCCTCACACGTGTCAGAGACCACATTCTAGAACATTCTCTCACATACATGCAGACATAGTGCACACCCCTCACACGTGTCAGAGACCACATTCTAGAATGTTCCGCACATACACGTATGTAGACACTCGGTCACCGTGGTTGCGTCGATGAGATATCCGCTGCAGAGGCGGCAGGTGATGTGGGCGTTTATGTCCCAGAGTTTAATCTTCCTGGTCAACATCTTTGGCTTCTGCAAGAGAAAGCGTGTGGGCCCCACACTGGAACGCTGCGCTGCGCCTCACCCACACTCGCCGTAACCAGGTCCCAGCGCAACCTGAAGGCTCGGCGCGACGAGGGTGAGGCACCGGCCCGGCCTGGCCATCGCCGCGCTCCCTCCTGAGGACGGGCTCTGCACACAAGCTGCCCATCCTGAGGCCCGCGGCCCTGCCCCCCGGCGCTTGCCCTCCGCCTGTGCGGGGCTGGCAAGGCAGCATGAGCCGAGAGGCATGGAGAGGAGCGTGTGAACTGCAGGAGGCAGGGAAGGCCGAGTGGAGCAGGCAGGCCCGCAGCCCAACGCTGACCCCAGCAGTTGACGTGCAGGGGAACTGTAGCCCCAGGAGGTCACATCCCACCACATCTGAATCATCCGAGATAGGAGGCGGCACCGGAGGCTCGGCGGACACCCCCGCCCGCCCTGCCAGTCCGAGAGGAGACAAGATGGGGAGCTGTGCCCACCAGCACCGCCTCTGGGCAGGGAACACAGAGCCGGCCCTGGCGGACCCCATGAACCACCCTGCAGGAAAGCAAAGATGGGCCACGCTGACCAGAATCCCCATGCACACCGCTGGCCGGCGCACAGGCTACCAAGGGCACGAGGGTGACATGCAAACAGCCCTGTTGCCGGAGACACTCAGCCGTCTTCCCAGACCCCAGGACAGCAGAGCACACCCCTGCCTCATCCTGGATGGGTCTGTCTCCCTCCTAGTCCGTCTCCGCTGCAGGGCGTCTGCCCACTGGTGCCAGGGGGGCTGCAGTGACCGCTGGAAGATGAGCGCCCAGGCCCCGCAGGCCTGAGACAGGCAGGCTGGCTACAAGTTGGGGCTGGGGACTGACCCTCGTGTGATGCCCACGTGAGGCACGCTCTGCCGTCCCGTCCCGTCTGCAGGGGATTCGGGAGGCCCACGATCACACCTCTGCCAGTCCACCGCCTTTCACCTTCTTCGGGAGGGGCAGCCAACAGCACGAAAGCCCGTGACCGTCACGACGTGTCTCACACGTCACTTCAGCTACAGGGTCCCCGAGACGGCATCTACCCCCAATGCCGCACATGGGCCTGCTGTCCAGACAGCCAACCGCTGCTCTGTTTCCAGAACAGTGGACGAGGCAGCACCGGGACCGCCTGGCCTCACGCTTGCCAGAGTCACACCCCACCGAGCGCCCCAAACCAGCCACGACCTGTCCTCACTGAGGGGGTGTTCCTGGACGCTGCCGGCGCTCACGCCACCAAAGAGGCTGAGCACAGGGTCTGCCTGAGTCCTCCCTGGCTACAGGGCGGGCGGGACAGCGGCTGCGGGCTCCTGCTGGAGGAGGGGACGGAAGACGGAAGAGCGGGTGGGCGCACGTGCGCACCACGGGGAAGGAGGGGCCGGGGCCCAGGAGAGGGCAGGCAGGACGGGGGCGTCGCACACGGGCTGAGCTCACGCACTCGTTCCCCACTGTCTGCCGGGGGCCCTGGGGAGGATCTCCCACGCCCCAAGTCCGTGTACCCACTGCCCACACAAGGACCCAGAGCCCACGGTGTTCAGAGCACAGGGGCAACGGGCTGGGGACTGGCCACTCTTCCTGCAAGAGAGCCCATGACACGAAGAAGCAGAGCCTGTGCCGTCCTCGGCAGCCCCTGCGGAAAGGTCACACCTGCTGACCACTTGGACACCAGAAAGCTCTGATGAGTGAGATCCCTTTCCAAAGTGCCAGTCGGGGTCATAAAGACGGGAAGATGGAGGAGTGGGTGCTGCAGCAGAACAGCTGAAAGGGGCCCCTGCTGCTGACCATCACAACGGGAGAGCAGGGGCCACCCCGCACACCGCTCTGCCCACGCACCCCAGCCGCCCTTTGTCTTCGGGCTCCGCAGGGGAGCACTTGCTGTCACGTTGCGCAGCCACAGCACAGCACACCGGGGCAGGAGGCTGGACAGGCCGCAGCCCTGGGCCTCCGCCAGCAGACAGGACAGCAGGCGCCAGAGCTTCACAGGAGGGGACGCGGCCGCCGGCTCTCACCTCCTCTGGAAGTCTTCGCCCCTCGTCCTGCCTCCGCATGGGCGTCAGGCTGCCGTCCCGGGGCGGCGGGCCCTGGCCAGCCGGCTGACGTGGCTTGCTGCCTCCTCAGCTCTGCACCTTCCCGCTGGCCCGCGTCTGTCCATTTTCTAGCACAGCGGCACCGCTGGCTGCATTCACGTCGTGCAGCCCTGCATCACCTTCTGGCCAGAGCCTCGTGGCCGTGGCCGTGGCACCAGCAGGGACTCTCACGCAAGCGCGTCTGCCCTGACCTGCGAGAGCGCCGGGCTCCACTCACGGTTCTGAGGGGTCGGCCTTTGGTTTGACGATGAAATACCCCAGAGCACAGTCAAGGGAGGGCTCGTCCATTCTCATGCACAGGGAGGAGCGCGCTGCCGGGGTGCCCGCGGCGTACCTGCACACAGCAGCCTGTGCCGCTACATGCTGGGGCCCGGGGCGGTCGGGGCGGCGGCCTCACGGGCTGTCACGCGGAGATGGCTCGGCCGCGACGCAGCCGCCGTGCGATTAGATGGGCCTGTCCGTTCACCTGCTGGAAACAAGCAGCAGAAAGGTGAGTTAGTGACGATGGAGGCCGGGGCGCCTGTGGGGGCACCTGCAGGTGGCAGGCGGCCTGCTCTGTGGGTGAAGGCGGCAGGCGCACTGCAGCTGGGGAGGCAGGGAGCGGGCAGAGGGCCGGCTGGGCTGGGGGCGGGGAGGTCAGAGAGGACCACGAGCAGCTGACTCTACAAACAGAGGCACAAGATTTCTGTGTCCCATGCGGCATCCGCAACTCGCACCCTCACCAGTAAGTGGGCGCTGGGCTGTACAGGCTGCTCACCGGACGCTGGCGGGCGCACGGGCTCCGCGCTGCACTGGCTGGTGGAAGCGGTGCCTGCGGGCCACGTGGCTACGCTGGGCCCGAGGAGCCTGCCCTCTGCGCCCCTCACGGCCCCAGGTTTGTGGGCAGAGCAGGGGCTCGACAGGCCTGGGGGGCACAGCTGCGGCCACTTGGGGCTGGGCCTTGGGTGCCCGCGAGCAATTTTGCGGTCTGGTCACACACCCAGGAGGTCTGAACACCTCCCGTGCCCCTGACTGACATCATCTTTACTCCTCAGGCTATTCTGTAACCACGTTTTCACTACTTTTTTTGACTCGGTTGACTTGCACATAAAGTGAGAGGCAGGAGTGCAGGAGGAGTGGCGAAGGCGCCGGAGGCCTCACGAGGACAGTGTGAGGACAGAGAGCAGCACTCCAGGCTGACGGGGACGCCCATGGGCCACTGGCCCTGAAGGCCTGCTGGGTGACGGATACCACAAGGGCATCTGACTTTATTTGGTGGAGCCAGGTGTCGCGCTACGGGGAGCCCCACAGGACAGCCCCACAGCCCTGCTCCCGGGCGGAGCTCCCCGCGGGCCCTACAGCCTGGCGAGGACACAGCGAGGACAGGTGGGGCCCAGGCCAGCGGGCAGGCGAGCATTTTCCAGGAGACACTAGAACAACAGAATACCACGCGCGAAACAAGCTGACGGCATAGGCATGTTTGAGAGGAACACGGCAGAGCTGAGGCGGCAGGGACAGGCGACGGCACGTCCCAGGGCTCCAAGCGTGACTACGCTCGTCCAGCACGTGCAGGCCCAGAGCGCCTCACGGAACGACCGCACTGAACCTCGCGCACCGGGCCCAACAGACGCGCTTCACCCGCCAGCATGGGGCCTGCAGCCGGGAAACCGCAACTCCCGACAAAAGACGGAGGAGAAAAAAGACATTTCCCAGAGGCGCAAACACCACCAGCTGACGTGTGCTGTGCACCGGGACATGACTTGGTACCTCAGAGCGGAAGCGTCTTTCCGCTTGGGCGCGAGGGCTCGGCTGCTTCTGCCCACGGCCTCTCCGCACGCAGGGAGCACGGGCGGCGGCCACACCATGGGGAGAGGCCAGCACGGGCGTGGGGTCACATTCGCACTGGACACACATGGCCCTAGGCAGGGCTCTGGCCGGGACCCCCGCAGACCACTGGAGACGCCCACAGGACCGCAGAGCGAGAGAACATGGGGACGTCGCTGCCAGTGTTGACACTGGGAGGTGCCGAACTCCCACCTGACAGCAAAGGATGCGGGTGAAAGCGCTGCCACGTGGGCGAGACCGAGGCGGCCCTGCCCCACAGCCTGAGGGGCAGTCCGAGAGCGATGCTTCACAGGACAGGACAGCAACCTGCTCCGGACGGCAAGAAGGCAGCACATCCGGGAAAGAGATCGCGAGCACATTCACGCTGGACGGCACGTGTGACCCAGCGGACATGGCAAAGACTCAGTGCCAGAGAACCAGCCTGCCATGCGGAGAGCCTTGCGGGGGGCAGGCTCTACCATGCTGGCCTCGCCCACGCCGGTCAGTTCACATCAGTCTGTCCATGTCAGGCCGCCCACATCGGTCAGTCTGTCGGTCCACCCGTGCCACCCCATCCTCGTCGACCCACCCATGCCAGTGTCTGCCCACGGCAGCCCCACTACCTCAGCTCCGTCTCCCACTGGCCAGGTTCTCCGCTCTCAGGGGAGCCACTAGTGACCCTGCGCCTCCTGGCGGTCCAGCCCCCAGGCCTGAAGTCAGGCTGTCTTGTCCTCTGTCTGTCACTTGTCCTCCGTTGGTAGCGTGCTGCGTCCTGCCAGACGAGCCAGAAGAGGCAGACGCGACCTGTGTGCTCAGGTGCACATGCCGGCCAATCACAGACGCTGCCTTCCCCAGCCCTCTGGAGAGCCCACTTTGACCTGTTTTCACCGTCACCACACTGCCAACTCTACGCTTCACAAACCCGTCACTGCAACCTGGGTGCCCGTCTCCTGAGCCGTTTCTCGGGGCCCCGGCTAAGCACTATCCCACTCCGCCTGTTTTGCGGGCCGGGGGGCACCCGCTTCTCTCCGCCCACCTCCGGGCACCAGCACCTGACCTGCTCCCCCGCTGTCCCCCGTCCCACGGGCTCTTTGTGAGCCCGGAACACAGAGGGGCACTCGATGAAGCGCACCGAGTCCCCGTCCCGGCGAGCGCAGAGGAGGCCCCGGGCTGACTCACGTGCCAGCACACGGCACATCCCAACAGGACAGCCGCGTGCCTGGCAAGAGCAGAGGCCAGCAGAATGGCTGTTTGAACGAGTTGAGAATATCTTCTCTCACCGTAGAAGAAGAAATAGGAGAAAAGACCCAACGCCCACAGCTGTTTAAGAAAGAGAAAGCAGTCCTGTCCGACGTGGCTAACGCTGGTCCCTGAGTCAGCCAGCAAGTGAGGCGCCCATCACAACGCTGCTCGTCTGCAGGTGCCGTTTCACGGTCTGACAATTCCCGAGTATTTCCACAGCAGAAGATCCCCCAGGACGCAGGCCCCAGAGCGGACGTGAGCCTGCCCACCCACCCCGAAGCCCCAGCCATGCGGGTCCCAGAAAGGACCCCAGGCCCAGGGGAGAGGCCCCTGGGTGGGCCAGGGAGACGCGTCGGCAGCCCCGGGCAGCCCCAAGCAGCCCTCGCGCGCTTGGAACGACCCTTGAACGCAGACGTCCACACCCAGTCAAAAGGTTACCCACGAGTGGGCAGCACTCACCTGGCGGGCCCTGCGGCGGCAGGTGAGACCGCTGCACGTGGTGTGCATGCACCTCAAGGACCCAGGTTCCAGACAGACAGCAGGATGAACAACTAACCAAGTTTCTTCCTGCTCCTCTCTCGTCCTGCCCGCCCGCCCGCCTGCACTCCTGCCGCACCGTCGTGCCTGGTGTGACACAGGCCCGCGCAAGCGTGCCTTCCAGCAGGGACCACGCAGCACACTCAGCAGCGAAGCCAGGACGGTGGGGCTGCTCAGATGGCAACCAGCATGTGTCCGAACATGGACCGGAGCAGAGGGGCCAGAGGAGCAGGGGTCCTGCACTCAGGGCGAGGGACCCAGGACCGGCACAGCCACCATGTGGCTGGCCAGCGGGAGCTGAGGCAGGACAGGCATGGGCTGGGCACCACCCCGGGAGCCTGGCCAGAGGCCACATGAGAAACAGCACAAGGAGAGAGAGGTCAGCACCTAGCAGAGAACACACACGTTCTCACAATGTCGGCACAGCCGTGGAAGGGGCTTCTGCACCCCAGGTTCTAAGCGCAGGGCTGACTGACCCTTCACGGGAAAGGGAGATGTACACAGGGTGGAGGGCAGAGTCGAGGGTGGCGCTGAGAGTGGCTGGGGCACCCCGCACTGGAAACCGAGCAAGGGCCCCAGCTGGGGGTCCGCACTGGTTTCAGAGCTATGGTGGGCACCTGCCTCCGGCTGTCCATGTCCCCCTTTGAAGGCACGGCCAGGCCTAGCACCCTGCTCCTCCCGTGGGTGCTGGTGCCGGGAGCCAACTCCCACCGGGTACAGTTGCTGGGGCTGGGTAGTCGGGCCAGTAAAGAGCCCACGGGACCGTGGGAAGAGGGGCAAGTGTGCTTTGCACCTGGGGACTGTGACTTGGAGAATTTGGAGGGGGCCCTGAAATGCTGGGCCCTGGTGCACCGCCCACGCTCGTGAACCTGGTACTGCTGCACAGCAGCCTGTGAAGATGAGTGAGTCCAAATGAGCTGACCTTAAAGCAGTCAGAGGCCTGACCAAACAGCCTTTCCAAGCAGGGCTTTCCTCAGCTGGTGGCAGAAAGCAAGAGGTTATGCCCACTGTCCACGGCCCTGGGATGAGGATGACAGCACCAGGAGGAGCTGTGGTCATCCGGCCACGGCCAGTGAGAGGGGGCCCCGGTGCAACAGTCACAGTGCATGCAGTCCCCGCCCAGTGAGGACCGCAGCCAGGGCGGACGCAGGCTTCAGCCCAGAGCCCCGAGCGAAAGGACCGGTCAGCCATGCCACCAGGCAGCTGTCGTGTAAGCCACGAGTCTGGCACTAGTCATGCAGCAATGCAGTGACTGCAGCAGGACTGAGAGACGTAAAGACAGAGAGGGCCAGTTTCCCAGGCACGTGAACACAGTGACCACCAACCCTGAAAATGTTCATGGGGCAGCCACGCTCCCCAGTCCACAGGCTAGCAATGGAGTAACAAGTGAGCGGCAGGAGACAGCCGCTTGGTACAGACTGATCATGCCCCCACCCCAGGTTAAGGTGCTGAAACCCTAACCTCCATCTGCAAACACAGGCCTCATGGGCGACTCTGGGAGGGTCTCGGGACAAGGCTCACGCCTCTGCGGAACAGCGAGAGCTCTCCCTCTGTCGTGACACCTGGGAGCAGGTAACCCTCTGCAAGTCAGGGAGGAGGCCTCTGAAGAACTGGACTTAACCTCCGGGCCGGTGGGGAGAAAGCCACTGCTTCGCCCCTGCCCAGGACACTGGCTGCAGCAGCAGAGCTGACTAGAACCTCCTCCCATCTGACAGGCACTTCGCCAGGGTCCTGTAAGCCACAGCCAGGAAAACGAACTGCCCTCGGCCACCTGTCTTGTTGATAAGGAGGCAGCTCCTTTTTATTTTCTTCTCATTTTAATGAGGGAATACTGCATCACTGTATCACAGAGGCTTCTGATGTGACCGCTCGTTGAAAGGGAAGCTGCAGCCAGAATGAAGGCGTGCACGGGCAGCTGGGAGAGGAGGAGAAGTGTTTATTTTATGCAGTTGTTCACTTTTTGGTAACTGTGAGGCAGCTCCTATGTGCACAGGAAAAGCTGGCAGTGAGTGTCACGTCCCCAGTATCGACTCTGAACACTTTTGACCCATGAACCGTTGATAGTTTGCTGAAGCATCACAGTCGCGGGGAGTGGGCTCCCCTGCGGGCCTGTCAGAGCCTGTCCAAATGGCCTCCTGGTCTGCCTGACAGCCAGCCGCCCAGGGAGAAACGCCACAAGATGGGGGCCCGCCTGTGGAAGCACCAAACACCACAGCTCCTAGAACGCGATCTCCCAAACCAGCCCCATCTATCTCTCCCTCAGCCCTACGAAGGGACAAAAACAAAGTAGAGACGCGTCCGCAGGCACAGAAACATCCCGACGACACAACGACACACCGCGGGGACACTGTGGGGACGCCAGGAAGAGCCCAGGTCATCAGGGGTGTGAGGGGAGGGCAGGCATAGCGCGCAGACATGCGCGGCGCCCTGCTCCAGCCGCCCGCTGAGCGCACGTGCGCAGCCGCAGCACCTTCAGAGGATCAGCAGCGACAGGGAATCTAGGCAGACAGGCGGCAAACCCGGCAGAAACAGTCCAAGGGCCAATCTCAGGGTGGACACGAGGTCCTCAGGGGTAATTCCTCCTGTTTCCAAACACTGGAGTAGAAAGTAAACCGAAACTATTTAAAGCAAACAAGAGGAAGGTGCCCTTCTCCGCGCCCGCCCGAGCGGCCAGGGAGCCTGCGCACCCCTTGCCGCCTGCAGGGAATCAGGGAGCGCCCGGGCGGGGAGTCAGACCTCAGCTTCCAGGCCCCACTGCGGGCATCAAGGGTCTCAGGACAAGTTTCTACCGCTGACATATTTCTTACTAAACAACTGGAATTGGATGTTGATGTACCAAAGTCCAGTAAATATTCATGCATTTGGCAAAAAAACAAAACAAAACCCACCCACCTCCATGCTCTACATTCCCCGGAATTATCAGAGTTCTCTGCAGAGAGCCACCAGCCTAACGACCGACTGTGAAGAACTATCTTTCTAGGGCCTGTCTAGGACCCCTGGACAGCGCAGGGCGCAGGCAGCTGCGGGGCCGGGCCCAGGCCCGGGCTGGACACCGCAGTCCCTCACCACAGCCTGGAGCTATGAAGGGTTCTGTGGGGCGGGGACACCTGTTTGCTACGGCATCCTAAATCCTCAGCGATGTCTGGGAACACTTCCTGTGACCGTCATCGTCCCCAGGGTAGGCTCTAAGTGCTCAGCCATTTTCACGGAGACACCGAGGGCCCTGCACGGCTAAGCAGCAGCTGTTTGAGCAAACCTGAGGGGCCACCACATGGCTCTTCTCACTGGCTCAAGACTCGTATGGCCTCAGGCCCTGTTTGAGCCAATGCCTGGCAAGTGCCGTGGGCCACCAGGTCCCCCGCACGGCCCTGGTGGAGCTCCATGCCCTGAAGTGCCGGCTGGTCAGGGACCCAGCTCTGACACAATGGATCCCTGCCCAGGCTCCGTCGTGAAGACGGCAGCCTGCCAGACCCCTGCGCAACCCTTGTCCTGCAGCCGGCTCCTCAGAGCTGTCCTCTGGAGGCCCGCGTGAAAGGGATGGGCACCTCCGGTCGACAGCCCGCGGAGCAGGCCTGGACGCAGCCCTCTCGGGCTCCTGAGGAGACCGCAGCCCTGAGTCCCACAGTCCAGAGAGCAACCAAGCGCGAGACCCTGGCCCGCAGGCCGTATGTGAGAAGTGACGCTCTGCCGGGGAATCTGCTGGACAGCAAGGCAGGACAGTCATCCCGCGCTGTCAACCTCTGTGAAAAACAGGGTCCCTGACCACACCTGAGTGGCTGGGTGGGGCAGTCTCTTCTACAGCTTCACAAAGCACACTACATTTTAAAAAAGCATTTTTTGTCTTAAAAAAAAAAACTACAACTGTTGAGTAAGAAAGTCCCAACTGTGGTTACAACTGACAAAAAATAGTTTCTAAACTAGACTAACTCAAGGACTCCATTCAGTCAACGTTCAGGGCTCTGACATGCCGAGCTAAAAGTCTAAAGTGGTTTTCTCCTAAGTAACCAAGAAGTGAAATTGTGGCACAAAATCAAATCCCAAAATGACCAGCTCAAGCGTCTCTGGGAGCCCACACAAGCTCAGAGTTCATACCTCACCCCAATGCTCAGCTCGGCCTGAGTCTGCAAGACCGGTTCAGGCTCACCCTTCTAAAAGCGCCAGCCTTCCTGCACCACTCAGCCCCTCCCGCCCCGTGGCCGGTTCTGGGTGGGAGCCACGGGGCGCCCCTGGGCGAGGCTCCCATCCTCCCCCATGCTGTGTGGCAGGCAGGAGCAGACACGCCACACCCTGCTTTCCATTGCCACTTCCACATTCAAGCACAGGCAGCCCTGGATCCGCTGCCTCGGGCTCAGAGGGAGCCCTGGGGTCGGGGAGCTCCCCGTCCCGGGAAGGTGTCCTCTGGGAGACACACACCCTGGCTCTCTCCCACTTTCCCACACCGGCCCACTCTCCCAGAACTTCCATGGTCCACGCTCCCGGCCTGGATGCCACTGTCCTGGAGCCCCCGACAATGAAAACACCTTCAGACTCAGGATGGGGGTGGCCCCACGTGACCTTGAGAACAGACCACACTCCCGAAGAGGGGAAGGCACACGGACGGGGGCGAAAACAGGAGCACGGCTGAGAGAGCTGGCAGGAGACAGTGCTCCGGGTCTGGGGAGTGGGCACGGTCTGGGAGCCTCTGGAGCCCTGAGAGCAGAGGACAGGCCACCCTTCGGGGCCCAGATCCCAGCCCGAGAGCATCCATGGGAGTCCCAACGTGTGGGGCTGGCACTTGTGTCTGGGTGCAGGGGTCTCACAGAAAGGGGCGCCCCTGTGGGTTCAGGAGACCAGGACTCGGCAAGCCGGCGCCTCACCCCAGGGGCGCCCGATGCGTGGGTGCACCTGGACCCAGTCTGGGGGCTGGCCTGGGACCCAGCACTGCTCGGGGTCCTCCTGGGGCCGGTGATCCTCAGAGCTAGTTCAGGAGGGGGCTGTGTCCAAGTTTGACTCTGAGGGGGTCCTGGCTGTCTCCGACAGCCTCGCCTTCTTCACGGCTGGGCCCCAGCACCTCAACTCCCCTAAGTGACCCAATGGGTCCTGGTCGTCCGGATGGGAGCCTGCCCCGTGCACAGTAACTCGCCTGGGCAGGTCCCAGGCCGACCGGGAAGGAGCGGCTGTCGGCTCCAGGTTTCTGGAGGGCTGCTCCAGGACCCCGGGCCTCTCCGGGCCAGTCCTACGGTTCCAGATCCCGGGCAGGGTCATCCCAGAGTCCCCACCTTCCCGGGGGCCTGTCCCGCGAGGGGGCCCTCCTCGGTGACCCGCCTCAGGGCGAGCCCTTCCTGGCCCCGGCCCCGAGCGTCCCGGGCCCGGCCCTCGCTGGCCTCTTCCCGGCGACCTGCCGCCCCGGGGTCCCAGGGCAGCCGTCCCCCGCCCGCCCGCCCGCCCCGGCGCCTGTGCCCGGCCCTCCCCGCGAGGCCGGGCTGCGGCCCTCCCGGCGTCCGGCCCTGCGCGGCGGCGGCGGCGGCGGGAGCGCGCGGCCCGGGGCCCGTGGTCCGGCCCGGGCTCGGGGCTCGGGGCACGGGGCGCGGGAGGGCCGGGGCCGGGCCGGGCAGGGCCGGGGCCGCACGGGCCGAGGCGCGGCCTGGGAGCGGGCCGCGGGCAGGCGCGCGGGGCGCGGACGCACTGACCTGCCGCCTGGGCTGCGGGCGAGCCGGGCGCACGCGGGCCGCGCCGAGACGTGTGGGGGCGCCGCTCCCTCCGAGCCCCCCCGGAGCCGGAGAAAAAAGCCGTCCGGAGTTTAAAACAAAGAGGCGGAAATGCCCGAGCGGAGCCGAGCGCCGAGTCGGGGGCGCCGCGCTCCGAGCATGCGCGCCGCGCGGTCCGGCTCCCACCCACCGCCCGGCAGGGGGCGGGGCCTGCCGGCGGGGGCGTGGTCGGAGGGCGCAGGCGCGGCGGGCCGCGCGGGCCGCGGCACGTGGCGAGCGAGTTCGGGGCGGGGCCGGAGCGGGGGCGGGCCGGGGCGGGGAGGTGGGGACAGGAGGGGGCGTGGTCAGAGCGCGCGTCGGGACCCGGCTCAGAGCAGCGACCCGCCCGGAGCGAGGACCCGCCGGAGGTCCGGAAGGCGGGGCCGAAGACGGGGCGCGGGGGCGAGAGAGGCCGCGTCCGGAAGGGCGGGGCAGGGGCGTGGTCAGCGGGCGGGCGCGGCTGGCTGGCCCCCCAGGCCTCAGGCCGCTGTGGCTGCGTAGGACCTGGGCTTCCGCCGGCCGCCGGTCGGGGGCAGTCTCGTTCTTGCTCTCCGTCCTCCCTGGGAGCTAGCACCGAGCGCTCTCCGTGCAGCAGACGGGAGCTGGGGCACCTCGGACAGTCAAGGGCCTACCTGGCTGCCCCAACGGTGGAAGCTGGGCCGACCCAACTCCTTCGCTGCCCTGCAGCTGCAGGCTGCAGTGATCACGAAGTCCGCCCGCCCCTCGTGGGCCGGCCGACGCTGTGTGTGGGGGCAGTGACAAAGGAAAAAGTCAGTGTGGTTTCATGTGGGGGAGCAGCCGGTGGGGGAGGCAGGTTATTCATCACCATAGGGCGGAGAGGCCCGTGGGCACTGAGGGAGGAAGTCAGGGACAGACTAGGGACACAGAGTGGCCAGCCTACAAATATTCCGGGGCTCACAGCCAGGGAGTTCCGCTGCACCAGGCCTGCACCGGGGACATTGGTCGGGGTGTTTTCAGAGGCCAGTCTGACTGGAGACAGAGGACCCCCAGAGGCTTCTCAGATGGGACATTCTTGGAGTCTAAGCAGGGAGGTGATGACAGGGCCCAGCATTTTGAAGCCTCCTTCCTGCTGTCTCATGTCTGTCCTGGGGCAGGACGCAGGGCAGGGGGTGGGCAGGAGAACAACTTGTGGGCAGTCTGAGGGAGGGCAGCCTCTGGAGGACCATCATGAGGCCCACGGGAACCCCAGTGAGCTGCTGTGAGATGCCCAGTGTGGGGGAGACAGGAGAATGTCAACAAGGGGCGTGCCCCTGTGCGCCCCCCCCCCCCAGAGAAATCTGAATCCAGGAGACTCATGCGGCGGCAGTGGCGATAGGCGCAGCCCCTGGCAGAGGGCGGCCAGCAGGGGAGGGGCTGCACCAGCAGTGTGGCCGTGGGGCTCAAGGGAGGCTGGTAGAGACAGACCACTCGAGAGCCATTTGGCTGTAAAGCAAAGCTTTGTACTGTGCAGCAGAGCTTGGGCCGCCCAGAGGAGAGGCCTGTTTTCTGCCTGGGTAGGAGACTTGCACCTTCGTCGGGGCTGCTGGGTGGAGGGGAGATGGGCATGCTGGGACGGGCCACCCGTGCCCAGGCAGGCTTCCGTTCCTCACAGAACGGAGGTTAAGTCGACCCGGAACAGTGGCAGCACAGGCACCGGCAGCAGGGACAGTGAGGCGGTGTGGACAGTAGATGAGTAACAGCGCTGGCCTGAGGGCACGGTGACCACCTGTCTGCAGCAGGGGAGGGACCCGGAGGACATGTGGGACACAAGTCACATGTCAGAATTTGTCCGGGCCTCGGGTCTCTCAGGGTGCGTACCCCGACTTCCGCTGCCCGCCCGTCCCCCACAGTGGGCTCTTCAGCAACAGCACCCCAGACCTTGGCCCTGAACCCTGGACTTCTGGGTCCAGCTACCCAGCAGCGTGTCCACTGGGATGTCTTTAGGATGCTTTCTGAGGTCAGCTCTGATAACCCTCAAACCCAATGCCCACCAGACCCATTGCAGACACCAAGGCTTCCCGCTACCCAGGGCTGAGGTGCTGGGCCCTTCCCCACACCTGCTGCTGTCCGGTGCCTCCCAGCCCCCACGCCACCTGCTGGCTTTCCAAAACTTCCAGATAGCCCTCCCACTTCTTCCCTGGCCCCAGTCTACTCCCACACCAGACTAGCTCCTGGAGCATTAGACAGGGCACAGCACTCCCTGCTCAGATCCCTCCAGGACTCAGAGCAAAAGCCCGCGTGGGAGACGGCAGGCCCTCCTGCGTGTGGGAGCCGCACCGTGCTGACTGGGATGAGTTTGTGTGTGCACCTGCGTGTAGCCACAGAAGTGCACAGTGGACGTGCTCAGAAGAGCTGAGGAGAGGGACCTTGCCCGCCACGCCTCTCCTCCCCAGAGAGCCTCTGCCCGGGCCGGCCGCCCAGTCCCAGGGCCACCTGCCCCTGCCTCTCTGCTTATCCTCGGCCTCCGAAGAGCTGCCACACTGCGGCTCTAGTTCCTGCCTGGCTTCTCTCTGAGTCCTGCTGCTTCTGCTCTCTCTCCAGCAAAGGGCTGGGTCCCCCCCAGACACCAAGAGATGCATCAGTAGGCACTGTTGGTTCCACAGCCCTCTGCATGCCCAGAAGCACATCCCCTGCGGCCCTCTGCTGCCCTCTGCCAGCCACTCTCCACTCTTCCGGCTCCCCTCCTGGCCAGTGACCACTCTGCCCGCGGTTTCCAGCTCCGTCCCGGGCCAGGGGACCCTCTAGAGTTCATGCACAGCAGTCCCCCTCCAGTGAGAAGCAGACACCATCCCCACCGGGTTCAGGACAGGCCCCCCACCAGCCAGTGCGCTCAGGAACTCCCTCCCAATCACTTGCTGTCTTCCCATCCAGTTCATGCGTCCCGTCGGCTCCCTGCTTCAGAGTGCACCTTCGCCAGGTCCCCCACACCGCCCAAGCCCACCAGCCCTCTCTGGATTCCACGGCCTCCGCCCCCGTCCCCCATCTGTTCTGCACACAGTGGCCACTGGCTGGTATCCTCACACCTCTGCCCAGTCGGCTGCCCTGGCTCCTGCCCTGACTAAGCTGCCACGGCCGCTGGACCTCTCCAGCTCCTTCCTCTGGCCACCTGGCCCTCCCTGATGCTCCTGACATGCTGCGCCCCTCGAGGCTGTGGCAGGGCTGTTTCCAGGCCTGGGGTCTGTCCCTGCACCCATGCCGCTCCTCCCCTCCCCTCGGGTCTCAGCTGTCTCCCGAGGTTCCTGACCAATCTGCTGGCATATTACAACGTACCTGGCTGGCAAAATTCACTATGTTGCTGGTGGGACTGAGCGGGATGGACACTGTCCAGTAACATGACAGGCTTTTATTTACCCTTTGGCCCGGCAATCTCCAAGTGGGAATTTATCCAAAAGGTATACTGGCAAAGCCATAAAAAGATGCAAGAATCAGACTACTAATTGCAGGCTCACCCTGGTGGAGTAGAGGTTGGGTCTGCTACCTTTGGCTGAGTACTGTCCACACATACCCAGGAACCCGGGTTCATGTCCCAGGGCCACGGTGAGCAATCAAGATGAACAACCAAATAAAAGTAAGTCAAATGCTTCTCTTCTGTCTTCCTGCTTGCCTGTCTCTACTTGCCTTCACTCCTGCCTGCACCTGGCCTACCTGCTATCACCTCCAGGAGCAATATCCAGGGTATATTGTGAGGACATTCCAAATAGAGAAAAGGGTGTGTGGTGCGCTCATGTGCTAGAGTGTAGGGCTATGGATGCTCTGTGCTCACCCGTAGAGCGCTCGTGTGGCAGGGACTTGGCTGTAGCGGGACTTGGTCTTCCTGGGTCCCCTCAGAGACAGTGACACAGCAGTGAAGCCGTCAGGTGGAACTGAGGCAGAGTGCAGACAGCCTCAGGGCCTCCCTGCCCAAGGGCAGCAGCAGACATGTCAGAAGTGGCTTTCAGACATTGGACGTCACCCTGACAGGCCTGGGGGCTGGGAGGCTGAGGTGGCAGTGCTGCGGGGCCGGCAGGGTGTATGTGGGTCTGGCCCACCAGGCCCTGGGGCCATTCTGGACTGTGTCCCTGCAGCCAGGAGCCCTGAGACGCAGGCGCAGGGCAGGCAGTATAGGCTGAAAGCCCCTGGTCCAGCAGTGGTACAGAGTGAGGGCAGCCAGACAGGCTCAGCGCCCACGGGAGGGCCAGGCAAACTGCTGGGCATGTGACAAAGGGCAAGGCAGCCCACGCACAGTCCACCACACAGCGGGCACCCTGCACACCGTCTTCCCCATCGGGGCAGTGATGCCTGAACCTGATTTAAGAGCTAGGACTGGAGACACACAGCGCCCGTGGGCGGCTTCTCCAGCAGGTGGCCTGGGCTGTTCAGGGCTGCGAGCCACATCTGGGGGAGGCTCGGGGCCTCGCCAGTCTGCCTGCCTTCTTTTGGTTGTTTCTGAAAAACCCACTTTGTTGTTGGAATAACTGAAGTCAACAGCACAGACAGAAAAATCAGATAACCTTTTCAGCACACATACATAAATGTAAATATAAATGCACAAAAGACAAAGACCATACCATGCATTCAAAAAATTAATAACCACCTCAGCCCACACCCCTCAAAATGCGAGACAGCCTGGGTGCACCCTGGTGGCCTAGAAAACACGGGCCCTGCCTCCAGCCAAGTGTGGTCACCTGGCCCAAGGTCCCCGGTTAAATAAAAGTTTCTTCCTCCTCTCTCTGCCTGCCTGCCTGCTTGCCTTCATTCCTGCTGCGACTCTCCTTAAAAAAAGTCACACAGCCTCACATAACAGGTACAACAGGGTCCGCCGGGCCAGGGCCACGCACACACGCACACGGGAAGACACTCCTGCTGCCTCCGCTGCATCTCAGGATGGCACCACCGAGTCCTTGATGGAGGGGCCAGGGGCTGAGTCCCCAGTTCTTGTTGCTGTGACTCTGGGGGTGACCCGGGCGTGCTGACTATTTCCACACTGTGCTGGAGAGAGTTGGAGGAGTGGGGAGCCACATCGCTGAGGATGTTTCTCTGGGACAAGAGGCCCTCTGTGCCGAGAGCTCCTCGGAGCCTCCTGTGTGGTTGTCGCTGAAGCAGTGTGGGGTCTGCCTGCGGCTCAGCTCCCTGCCGTGGTGTCAGTGCTCCGTGAGCTGCAGGTTAGGGGACACCCACTTAGGAGGGTGTGCTTCTGGAACCTGACCAGCCGGCCAGAGTCTCTGCCAGAGTCGGGGGAATGCGGGTCGGCCAGAAACAAGCTGCCAGGCAGCCGGGAGGGACGGGGCAGAGTAAGCCACCCACACTCCTGTTTCCACCCAGGATTCCACCCAAATCCAGGTGCGTCTGTCCTGCTCCTGGGATGCAGGTCTGGACGCCCCAGGCGCTTGCCCTCCCATAGCTGACATTCCGTGAGAGGAGCAGATAACAAGCAGAAGCAAACAGGATGGGCGGTGACCACCTCAGCCCTCAGGTGAGATCTCCTCCCTGATAGTCCCCAGGTGCCTTTACTCCTGTCTGGACAGAGCGACTGCTCCCGATGGCTTCAAGTTTAGCAACTCCCTGTGTAAGGAAGACCCCATCCTGGCCAGTCCTTGGCAAGTGCTGCTTTGTGACAGGAGTCTACGCTGCTCTAGAAAAAAGGGATAAAGAAACTGCAACACAGATTTACTTAAACTGCAGCAAGCCCCTGAAGGTAGTTTCCAAAGCACGATGTTAGGTGTTTCGCGGAGTCACTGAGGAGCACCTTCGAGTGACGGTGCCACAGGCAGGAGGCCCGGGCCGTGGGCCACAGACCTGCTCTCACCACCTCCGTGTCCCCGGGCACCCCCGCTCCTGGAAGCCACGAATCTGGCCTGTTCTAAAACAGTGTCTTTCAAACAAGCTGCAAAATGGACTCCTGCCGCCTGCCCCTCGGAGCTGAGCTGCCTTCCCTCCGCATCATGGGAGACGCGGCCGCCTCGGTGGGTGAGCCTGCGGGCGTGACCAGTCCTTAGGACCTGTCTGAAACCTGCAGTGCGAGAGGGGACGCTGGCCGCAGACCCCAGTCCGCGAGCATGGCGGGCTCTCCACCTGCCTGGGCTCTGCTGATTTCCTGCTAGCTTGTGCGCTGCGTGGTGGACACATGTCAAATCTACACCCGAGCGACTGATTCCTGAAGCAGCTGTGAGCGGCGCTCTCGCAGACACTCACACGCTGGTCAGCGGCTCCCGCGTGCCAGGGACAGGGAGGCCAGTCCTGCAGGCTCCCCAGGCTCCCGGGCCCTCTCTGGACACTGAGCTGGGCTGGGGGTGACCTCGGGTCATCTCCCCGCCTTGCCCTGGCTCAGCAGGTGTGGAACGGCTGGTGTGTGGGTGACCCCAGCCTTCTGCAGGCCGCCCGGCCCCTCCCAGAGACTTGTTTGGACGCCAGGAACTGGGCTGAGCTGGCGGAGGGGCCTTTTCACAATGTCTTTCAGGAAATCGGTGGCAGCGCTGGGCAGAGGAGGCAGCGCCCAGTGCCCCCACCACTTGGGCGGTCCCGTGCTGGCTTGTGGCTGGCTCCACCCTCCCGGTGGGCGGCACCCTGTCCCTTGGGGCGGGACCTGCCCTACCGCCCCACCCCGGTCCCACCGGGAAGCCGGCCCCTCGTCCAAAGGCCGTCCAGCCCAGGCGGGAGCGAAACGATGGAGGGTCCAGCGACCGTGAGGAGCCCGATCCGGGAGGCGCCTGGGGGCTATCGCACCTATGCACGCCGCTGGGTCTTCCTGCTGGTGGTGGGCCTGCTCAGCTGCTCCAACGCCACGGTAGGGTGGGCTCAGGGCCCCAGGGTCAGGGGCGCACAGGGCGCCCCTCCACCCCGCTGGTCTCAGGGATTGCCAGTGGAGGAGTGACCACTGTGAGCAGGGAGGCGATCCCACGGGTGCAGAGGTCCTGGTCACAAGGTCCCTTCCCCTGGCTGTGTCTGTGTGTGTCCTGGGGTGGCTGCACCCGGTTCCCTGATAGTGGCTCCCTAAGGGCTCTTCCTGCAGCAGGCCGGTGGGGGCACTGCAGACATGTGACAGGGCCAGTCCTGCCCTCGGGTCTGCTCTTGTCCTGCTCCAGCACCCCAGTGCCTCCACCTTTGCACTTGACCCAGAGCCACCTATTCTGACTCTGCTCACCTGACCCAGAACCTCCCTGTTCTGACTCAGTCTCTAGCACTGTCCCTGCCGCAGGCAGGACTCGGCCTTGTTGAGCAGAGCTGACTGATGGCAGCAGACGGCCACCACAGAACCAGGCAGTGCCTGGTACAGGGCCCACCCCTCGGGGAGGCACGAGCCTGAGGGACAGTCAGAGGCATTGTGCGTGAGCAGGATGGTCAGGTGGCGTGGACAGCCCAGCAGACCTCTCTGGGTGCCAGGGCAGCAGCCGATCTTGATGTCACTCCAGACTCCGTGGGGCTGCTTCTGCTCTGCTGGCGCCGGGCGGAGTGGCCCCATGCTGGGATCGGCAGTGGGGTCGGGGTCTGTCCTTGTGACTGAACTCACCTGCAGAGGCATGGTTGACCCCGCTATGTCTGGACACTGGGAAGCTGGAACTGCATCAGGGTCTGAGGGAGCAGGAGCCGCTCTGCCCTGGAGCTGCTGCGACCAGTGCGTTTGGTGGCCCAAGCAGGTCCCGGGACACGGAAGCGGTGCCCTGCTGACTCCCTCTTTATCCACAAGTCACTGTGGGGCAAAAAGCAGTATTGTCGCCAGAGCGCCAGATGCCTGCCGGGCCACTACCGAGGGCACGGGGCCAGCACCCTCCGCCAGGCTACTTACCCTCTTGCCGACCCCATGTGCAGCCCAGTGGCCAGGGCTCGGGCTCCGAGAGGATGGCTGGCAAGCAAGCGGGGAGCAGAGCTTGGGTGAGGGTGCAGTGGCCCAGAGTAGCCAGGGAGCCAGCCCAGCAGCCTGACCAGAGCCAGCATGTGGGGTCTGCCCACACGGGGTGCAGGCGGGCTCTGGCCAGGCTGGGACAGTCGACAGGCTCCTGTGCAGTGGGGACAAATCATCGTGCCTGCCTGGCCTTGCACATTTTAGATACTCTGCCCCTCTGGTCATGAGCTTGGGGAGGAGCGAGGAGGGGCAGAGGCTGGTGAGGGTGGGCTGGCCACCACAGGCAGGACTGGAAGACAGATTCCTGACTGCCCGCTCGACCTGGACTGGGAGATACTCCCCCGTTCTGTCCTGAAAGAAAGGACGAAAGCGCAGCTGTTGCTCAACTCACTGTCTCATGAAGCTCTGCAGTCAGGCCTCTGTTTGGACCAGAAAGCCAGACCTGCAGCCCCACCCTGTGGGCGGGGCCCGTTCTCCCAGGGCCTCCAGACCTGGAGTGACAGTGGACTCTGATGTGTGACACCCTCTTTGGTCCTGCCTGGCGCTCCTCCTGCTCCCTCCTCCAGGGCGCCTCCCCGCTGCGTCTGGGGTGGGTCCCACAGCGCTGTGATGGGGCAGCGTGCTGCCTGCCCCTCCCCACGCCCGGGTCCGGAGGTGTGAGCTGCCCACGGCGTGCCAGCGCGCAGTCCCGGTGCTTCTTCTTGACTCACCACCTGGTTTGCAGGCCGGAGGGGGCCTCTGGGCCCCCGCTTGCCCCCCTCCACCCGGAAGCTTACCAGGCTCTGCTGCTCAGCCCCACAGGCTCACCCATCTCCCGCCCGCCTGCCTGGACACACAGCTCGGCAGCCCCGCTGACACCCGCAGTCACCCTGTTCTACCCACCGTCACCCCTGCAGTCACCCGCTGGCACCCCACTGTCTTACACGCTGGCACCCCTGAAGTTACCTGCTGGCACCCCTCAGTCACCCGCTGGCACCCCACTGTCTTACACGCTGTCACCCCTGCAGTCACCCGCTGGCACCCCTCAGTCACCTGCTGGCACCCCACTGTCTTACACGCTGTCACCCCGCAGTCACCCTGCAGTCACCCTGCAGTCACCCTGCAGTCACCCCTGCTGTCACCCCTGCAGTCACCCTGCAGTCACCCCTGCTGTCACCCCTGCTGTCTGCTGCAGCAGGGATCCCCTGAACCTCAGTCCCTCAGATGTGCTCCTCTGCCTGGCCCGTCTTGGCCAACATCACATCCATGGCACTGGAGGCCTGGACGCCAGCCACCCTCACCCACGCCCCTTCCACATGCTCCAGCTGCCCAGGGTCCAGTCTGGGCCCCTCACGACCACCCCTCGCTCAGTGCTGCCCCGCTGACAGTCTTGGGGGCTTCTCCCAGGAGGGTCAGTCCTGGCGGGGTTCGGTCTGCAGACTCACCAGGTCATCTCTCTCTGACCCGGGACCACGTCTGGGCTCTGCGCTGGCCCACAGCCCCGGCATGCGGTCCGACCCTGTCGGCACTCCCCAGGGTGGCTGGGAAGACCTGGCCTGGGGGACTGCTGGGCACTCGGTGGCCCAGCCCAGGACCGCAGGTTGGCTGCGGGCTGAGGCCGGTGTGTGTCTGCCTGGTGTGTCCGCAGCTGTGGCTCAGCTTCGCGCCCGTGGCCGACACCGTGGCCCAGCACTTCCAGCTCTCCACGGAGCAGGTCAACTGGCTCTCGGTGGTCTTCTTCGTGGCGTCCATCCCATTCGGTGTGGTGGCCATCTGGGTTCTGGACTCTGTGGGGCTCCGCTGGGCGGTGAGTGCGACCCCACCAGGCCCCTCTGGACGGGCAGCCCTGCCGTGGGCTGGAGAGCTGGGCGCGGCCCTCACAGTCAGGTGCTGGGAGGGGT
This sequence comes from Solenodon paradoxus, assembly GCA_004363575.1. Classification (NCBI taxonomy): domain Eukaryota; kingdom Metazoa; phylum Chordata; class Mammalia; order Eulipotyphla; family Solenodontidae; genus Solenodon; species Solenodon paradoxus. Next base: position 14,300 of record RJWH01007037.1, on the reverse strand, counting down.
GGCCGGCCGCCGAGGTCCTCACACCTCCCAGCAGATTGTCCTGTGCGCCTGGCTGAACTTCGTGGGGAGTGTGCTGCGCACCCTGCCCTGCCTGCTGGTCGGGACCCCGCACCCGTTTGCCTTCCTCATGGGCGGGCAGAGCCTCTGCGCCCTGGCCCAGACCCTGGTGCTCTTCTCTCCGGCCAAGCTGGCCGCCCTGTGGTTCCCCGAGCACCAGCGCGCCACGGCCAACATGGCCGCCACCATGTGTGAGTCGGGCGGGGCCGGCGGGGGCAGGGGCCCCCTGTGGCCGAGCTGACCGTGCCTCCCTGTGTCCACCAGCGAATCCCCTGGGCGTCCTGGTGGCCAATCTGCTGTCTCCCGCCTTGGTCCGGACGGAGGAGGACATCCCCATGATGGTGAGGCAGGGGAAGCCCACGTGAGCAGGGATGCATGTGGATGTCTCGTGCGGGCCACACCGTGTTCACCGCGTGTCTGCGTGTGGGGGCTCCTGCGCCAGGCCTGCCCGCCTGCCGTCCACCCGGGCCGCCGGGCACAGGGCGGGCGCTCCAGGACACCACTCCGCGCCCGGGAGGCAGTTCGGGCGAAGCCGGGCGCGGGGCACTCACCACCTTCTCTCCAGCTCGGCATCTACGTCATCCCTGCCGGCCTCGCCTGCCTGCTGGCCACCGCCTGCCTGTGGGAGAGTGTGCCACCCACCCCGCCATCCGCTGGGGCTGCCCAGTCGACCTCGGAGAAGTTCCTCGAGGGCCTGAAGCTGGTGGGTTGGTGGGCGGCAGCGGTGGACGGCTGGGTGCCGGGACCGCGGGACCATGTCCTGGCAATGCCGCCCCGCAGCTCCTGCGGAACAAGGCCTATGTCATCCTGGCCGTGTGCTTCGGAGGCGGAGTCGGCATCTTCTCCAGCATCTCCGCCCTCCTGGAGCAGATCCTCTGCGTGAAGGGCTATTCCGACGTGAGTCTGCCGCACCCCTGCCCTCTCCTGCCCACCAGCACCCCGCCGTCCTGCCCACACCGTGAGCCCCAGGATGCCCCACACCTGAGTTCCACCCTGGACGGGTGAACTGCGGCCGGGGGCGTGCTTGAGGCACCTGCCGTGTTCGAAAAACCGCACTGGGTGCCAGGGCAGCGTGCAGATGCGGGGCGGGGAGGCTGTGGGCTCCAGGGAGACCCTCCTGCTCCTCCGAGACCAGGGGGAGGCCTTGCTGTGCCCGCCAGCATTAGCCCAGGGGAGCCCCGGCCACCAGGGCACACGGGCACCGAGGGCATCTTCGGGGGCTGAGGGCCCCGAGAAGGGGCGTCTCCAGTGGTGGTGCCCAGCCCTCTCCCGGCCCAGGACTTTGCAGGTCTGTGTGGGGCTCTCTTCATCGTGTTTGGGATCCTGGGGGCCCTGGTGCTCGGCCTGTATGTGGACCGGACCAAGCACTTCACAGAAGCCATCAAGATTGGCCTCTGCCTGACCTCCGTGGTCAGCGTGGCCTTTGCCCTGGTGAGTGTCCCCTCGGGGGAGCGGAGCGCCTCCCGCAAGCAGGAGGGGACCGTGGCAGCTGCCAGCCTGCCGGGGTCACGCCTGGTGGGGGCTGCGCGCCTGGCCGGCTCTGGCCATCTGACCGCTTCCCTGTCCTCCTGGGCGCCCCTCCCAGGTGTCCCAGCTACGTGGACAGGGCGTGGCACTGGCCGCCATCTGCTCGCTGCTCGGACTCTTTGGCTTTTCTGTGGCGCCCGTGGCCATGGAGCTGGCGGTGGAGTGCTCCTTCCCTGTGGGCGAGGGGGCGGCCACCGGCGTGATCCTCGTGCTGGGGTGAGCTCCATCCCGCCCACCCCCCGCAGCCCTGCCCCGACCCCCTGCGGGAAGCCTGCCTGCTCTGAAGGGCTGAGCCCCTGACGTGTGGCCGGCTGGCCACGGGGCCCACCTGCGTGGCTGCACATGGCCCTGGGGATGACTGGGCACCGTGGGCCAGTGCTGGCCGTGTCCGGGGGCCGGCGGCGGGACTGAGGGCCTCGTGGGTGTCCAGGCAGGCCGAGGGTGTGCTCATCATGGTGCTGCTGACCGCCCTGACCGTGCGCCGCGCAGAGCCGTCCTTCTCCACCTGCCGGGACGGCCGGGACCCGCTGGACTGGAGCTGTGAGTGCCCGGGCCCCAGGTGCCCCGAGAGCACAGGTGTGGGGGTCAGGGCCCGGGTCAGGCAAGGGCCTGCCCGTGGCCCCAGGTCCAGGCCTTTCTGGTGTGCGTGGGGGTGCGTGGGGTCAGAGGGCACCAACCCCTTGCTCATCATGGGGGGAGCAGCCCGAGTCTGAGTGGAGACCGCCTGCCGGGACTTCCGTCGGCAGAACAGGGAGAAGGAAGCCGTGAAAGATGGAGAAAAACGGAGACTAAGGAGGGCGGAAGCGGGGCCGGGGGTGAGCAGCCCTTAGGGACGGTCACCCGAGCATCTGACTCCCTGTGTATTCATTGTCGTTACATAAGGAAGTTCTTCGAAAAAGAACAACATATAAATCATCCGTATTTACAAGCATTGTTCACAGAGCTGAGGTCACACACAAAAGGCTGTACGTACAGATACACAGTCTTCGCTGACTGGCTGACTTTTAACTTCTTACTAAATTTAAACAACGTCGGAAACCCCTCCAGCCAAGGTCTTCCTTGCTGGTGGGCACCTGGCGTTCGCAGTACCAGGTTTGTTTCCCCGCCGAGCACTGATTTATCTACACTAAGCTTTCCTCCTGTTATTCCCCGCAACCACCCTCTGCTAGATCTGTGCGAGAGTTTTCCATGAGATGAGGGAGTGACAGTCAAACAGACAGACAGGCAGACCGGCAGGCAGACAGGGAGACAGGCAGGCAGACAGGCAGGCAGACAGGGAGACTGCTGGAGAGGCAGAGAACGCGGACACAGGGAGCCCCCAGTGGGTGCTGTTTGTGTGCAGGCCTCGGCGCCGCCCTGCGGAGGGGTCGCCCAAATGGGTGGTGGTGGAGTCAGCTGGGGCTCGGTGGCCCTGGGTGAGCGCCGGCTCTGTCTCCCCAGTGCCCATGCTGCTGATGGCCGGCCTGTGCACCCTCTTCAGCTGCGTCCTGGTGCTCTTCTTCCACACCCCGTATCGGCGCCTGCAGGCTGAGGTCAGCATGAGCCTCTCTGTCCAGGACTGCACGGACACGGGGCCAGCACCCTGCCTGGCTGCCACCTCCCACGGCCCCCGTGTGGACGCCTCCCCTGTGGACGCCCCCTGTGTGGACGGCCCCGCTGTGGACACCCCCTGTGTGGATGGCCCCGCTGTGGATACCCCCTGTGTGGATGGCCCCGCTGTGGACACTGCAGGAAGCTCTGGGCAGCTCTTCCCTGGAGCCACTTCTCCAGACCCTCCTCCCGCCTCCCAGGGGCCCTGAGCCTCCAAGACGCAGGGAGACATCCCAGGGCCTGCATGTCACATCCAGAGGCCAAGGGGGTCGCTGCCGTGTTGAGAAGTGGACCCGGGGACGTGAAGGGCCTGAGAGGCAAGCTCTGGTCACCTCGGCAGTACCAGCTACCACTGAGCCCTGCACGGGGGGTTGGTGACCTGCAGGCGCCACAGGACTCAGCACAGCCAGATGGCCTGGGAGATGCTGTGTCTGCACTGAGGACAGGCGTGGCTGGTGGACACAGTGGCCCAGACCAGGCAGCTTGGTTGTGGGGTGGGGGGGGCGCGCTGGACTCTGGAGGGGTTGGCGGGACAGGTGGGGGCAAAACTGTGCTTGAGGAGACCATCCGAGTGTCTCTCAACCTTCCTGACCACTGAGTGGCCATCCCTGGACTGCCGTGAGGCTGAGGACTGCAGGCCTGCCCCTGCAGACCCTCCCACCCAGGACACCGCAGGCAGACAGGCGAGCGTGCTCATGTTTATTGAACGGGCGAGTGGGCGGGTGGGCCGACGGCCGGCCTCACTCCTTCTCCTCCCCGTGCGTGATCACATAGCTCAGTGCCTTGTAGTCCAAATTTCCTGCAGCATCGATGGTGGCGAATTCGAACATCTGGTCCACCTGTCAGCGGGGTGGGATCAGGGACTGGGACTTGCTGGCAGGAGGGGTGGGAGCCAATTACAGGCAATGAACTCACAGCCTGGGTCTTGTTTCTGTGAGTCGAGGAGGTGGGGGTGGGCAGAGGGAGGGCCCCTCCGCAGTCTCAGGGCTTTGCCAGGTGGCCCCAGGAGCCTTGCTGCCCACCCCTGGGCTTGACCAAGGGCCGAGGGGGAGGGGGACCCACAAACCTCCTCCATAGTCATCTTGTCCGCCTGGGACATCAGCAGCCGCTTGATGCTGAGAACAGGACGAGGCACATTAGCCAGCTGGACTTGGGCCATGCCCAGGGCACAGCTGCTCCCAGTGAGGGCTGGCTCGCTCTGGAGGGAGCCCGGGACGGGCACTAGGGAGCCTGCCTCACTTGGAGCCCCAACCCCGGGGCCGTGCTCAGGCATAGAGATGGGGGACTGGAGGCAAGCAGGACGCCAAGCACCCCTTCCCAGTGCTAGGCCGGGGTGACCTTCATAAAGGGCCAGAGCTCAGTAACAAACTGAGTGGGGGTGACCAGCAGTGTGGCTGCTGGCAGCCCTGCAGGGCTGGCCTGGTTTTGCCCTCAGCTCTCCTGGGGGATGCAGGTTCTGGCTGACGGATGGCGGAAGGTGGGGCGACTGGCTTCCCTAACCCCCAGGGCCACTGCCCCAGCCCCGGCACCGGCCCTGCGGCTGTACGCACTAGTCCTTGTTGATGCTGCCTTTGCCGTCAGGGTCCAGCATCTTGAAGGCGTTCAGGATGGTCTCCTCGGCGTCCGTGCCTGCACACGAAGCATTGAGCCCACAGCTGCCAGCTCAGCTGCTCTCGCCCTCGGCCCGGAAGGCCTCCCTCCGCCCAGGGAGCCACAGCCCCATGCCACACGCCACACAGATGCCATCCGGGACACCCAGGCCTGGGGCTTCCCAAACCTTCTGCTCGTTCACATCCCGCGAGCAAGCGGCCCTGTCTGGGGCTGGACGGGAACTGGGCTGCGCCTGGTGGGAGCCCGGTGGGAGCCAAGTGGCCCCGTGCTCACCGCTCAGCTTCTCCCCAAACAGGTTCAAGAACATTGTGAAGTTGATGGGTCCCGAGGCCTCCTTGAGCATGGCGTCCAGCTCGTCGTCCTTGGCCGTCTTGCCTATTGTGGGCGTGGGCCGTCACTGCTGCGTCGCCCCAGCCCTGGCCCTCCAGTGACCCTGGGACAAGTCGGGGGACTGGAGGACACACACAGACAGGTGCCTGGCCTGGCCGGCTGGCTTGGTGGTTCGGGCTGCTGCGCGTCTGCCAGCCCGCACCCAGGGAGACCGCGCCCAGGGAGACAGCGCTCGGTGCTGCCGGACTCACCCAGGGAGGCGTAGATGTCTTTCAGGTCCTCCTTGTCGATGAAGCCATCTCGGTTCTGATCCATCAGCGTGAATGCCTGGAACCCAGACTGGTCACTGGGCCGCGCTCCCCTGCTCTGGGCCGCGGCCCCGGACCTTTGGTCACCTAGTTAGGGCTCCCAAGGCACTCTCACCAGGAGCTTTAAAGGCATCTGGTGTCAGGGGAAGCCCTCACCTCCTTGAACTCCTGGATCTGGGTTTGCTCGAAGTTGGAAAAGACGTTGGAGGATGCCCGCTGGGCCCGCAGCGCACCCCCCTCCTTCTTCTTGGTCTTCCTGCTGGCCTGTGATGACAACAGCTAGGTCAGGGCCCCTGCCCAGCTCCCAGGCCTGTTAGGAGAATTAACCTGAGGATGACTGGACCGTAGCACTTGGGGCTGGGGGCCTGGCACCAGCTTTGGAGTGGGGGAGCCCCGAGAAGCTCCCGTGGTTCCGCGAGTGCCAACCTGGACTTTGCCGCCTGTCTGCAGACCAGCCAGAGCCGCTGGGCCCGAGTCCGAGTTGTAAAGGGCTGGTGCGGGCGCCAGCAGGGTGGGCTCGTGCCTAGGATCTCGTGGTGGAAGGCCGAGACCCTTCTCCTTCCAGCCCCACTTACAGGTCAACAGCCAGTGCGGCTCTTCCACCTTCCGCACCCCCATCATCACCGCACATACACCCACAGGGACCCATGTTCCCTCACCCTCCGGCCCCTGTGCACTCACCATGCCTGCGACAGCTGAGAAAATGGTGCGTGCCTGTCCTGTCCAGGCTGCCCATCTTAAGCTCCTGCCCAGTCCCCCAGGACAGCTCGCACTCCACCTGCCACTCCCTACAAGGACAGCTCGGGGACCCCAGGGGGCCTGCAGAGCCCACAGTGGGCTGTGTCGGCCAACATGACTCAGATGCTCCATCCTGTCTGTCCCAGCAGGGCCCCGGATTCTGTGTCTCCCCAGGGCCCACATGTGCAGGTCCTGGACTAAAGGGCTGCAGGAGCAGGGAGAAGGTCCCGCCCCAGACTTGGTGAAGGTAGTGTGTGTGGCTTTGATGGCGTCATCAGCTGTCCCCGAGCTTGTCCTGTCTCCAGGATGGCAGGGAGCCCCTTGCCTGGCACCCAGGGATGACACTTCTGGCCAAACAGGCCAGGCTGGGGTCAGCCAGGGCTTCTCACTGCCTCACAGCCTGGGGGCAGGCTGGGCAGGGGCCTGGCCCAACTGCCAGACAGCACTGCAGAGTCAGGGCTAGAGGCCCTGGCCCGGTAGGGGACGTGCAGGGGTGGGCAGGGAGGGCAGGTGGAGCAGAGCTGGCATACAGGAGTCAGCAGTTCCGAGCCCCGAAAGCAGCAACCAGCCCCAGCACCTGCATCGCCGAGCTTGCCTGCAGCTCTTCGGAGACAGGAGAATGCAAGCCACTGGTGGGGGTCCATGGGCCCGTGGCAACGCCTCCGCCTGCTGCAGCTGGTGCGTCCCACCTGAGGGGCTGGGGCTCCTGGGCTCTCCCTGAGGGACTCCCAAGGAGGGTGTGTCACTGACTGGGGCTGTACCCACTGCCCCCAGTGGGGGCACAGCCTCTGCAGGAGTGGGACCAGCACACTGAGAGGGAGGCGTGTGGAGTTTGTGCAGAAAGCCCTGACCTGGGAAGACAGAGGACCAGAGAGCCCCTGGGGAGATTCCTGGGCCAGCTGGGGTCCAGCATAGCACTAAAGATACTGCAGAGCCTGCTCCTGGAGAGTACCTCGGACAGCTGGCCCTGGCACAGCCAGAGGGGCAGCAGGCAACTCCCAGGGTCCTGGGCCAGGTGGGACCCCGCCTCCCAGCCCCCAGACAGGGCCTGGGTCAAGATGGGCCCCCTTCCTTGGGTGTTGGTGGGTGTGTGTGTACTTCACAGGTCCCCCCAAACCATGGTTACAAAGTGCCACCGCACTCCGGCCTCGCTTTTGGCCCCAGAGACATTTATTTTTGACTCTGGAAGGAGGAGTGCTGAGGAGTCTGGTTTATTTTAAAATACAGGGGCGGGAATGCTGTCCCCTGGGGTCTTCTGGCCAGCTGCTTGAGGGCAAGATCTGGAGTGGAGGCCAACATCATGCTGGCAGGCTGTACTTGGTGCCTGTGGGATCCGGGTGCACTCGGCCTCCTCAGGGAGGCCTCCCCGCACTGGCCCAGGAGACCCCCAGGATGAGTGGCAGGAGTCTTCCAGGCTCAGTAAAGATCTAATAGGATCAGGAAGCCCTCAGGGCGACTCCCCTGTGTCTGATGGAAAGTCGCCACAGTGGCTGGTTCCAGGGGGCGCCAGGGCTCAGGTAGCGGGTGGCCCTCCTGCCTGTGCACCCCCTGGGTTGCCAGGGAACCGTGTCAGTCCAGCAGGCATGGTTGGGTGCTGTCTAGCCATGCTGGTCCCATGTCTGGGTCACCTGGGGTTGGCACTGTGTCTTAGGACTAACGAGGGCAGGGACTGACAGAAAAGGGCAGCAGCTGAGCAGCTGTTCTGGGGCACAGAGGTCCGCAGGCTGGGCCCTTGGCGCTTGGGAGACAAAGTTCTAAGGGCCGAGCGGGCAGGCTCCGCGCGGGGAGGGCTCCGCGGAAAGACCGCAGCCCCAGGAGACGCTGGGTGAGGACTGGCTTCCAGGTCCCAGCGCGGCAGGGGCGGGGCTGCGGCCGCGCGTGGCTCTGGCCCGAGTCCAGAGGGGTCAGCCCGCCACCGGGGGTCCGGGGACGCGGGGCCGCCCAGCTCACAGCCGCTGGCTGGAACCCGGGCGGGCCGAGCGGGAGGGCGTGCCACCCTGCCCGGCACCTTGCAAGCGAGATGTGTGCTTCTCAGTGACTGCACCAATGAGGGGCAGGTCTCGATTTGTGTCCAGCGTGACCGGAACACGCCAGCCCGCAGGACACGGTCGGGCGGCGGCGGCGGCGACCCCGCGTTCTCCGGGGCCGGGCCTGCGGCTCCCCACGCCCCGGCGCCATCGCGCGTGCGCAGCCGGTTCCGAGGCACGCGTTCCGCCCTTCCTGCGCGTGCGTGCCGGTGACGTCACCCGAAACGCGCGGCGTCGCGCCGTTCTTCTCCACCCGCTAGGAGGCGCCGCCACGCACCCAACGGTTACGACGGCAAAAGCGCTCTTGCCGGTGCGCGGTTCCCGACGGATTGCGCTTCCGGTGCAAAGGTCACGGACAAGATGGTGCCGCCGGTGCAGGTTTCTCCGCTCATCAAGGTGAACCCGGTTTTGCATCCATTCTCGGGTTCAACTGCGCGTGATCCAGCGTGTGCGACTCCGCAGCTGTGACTTCCAGACCCCCCCGCGACCCCCCCCGCGGCTGAGACGCCCCCTCGACCGCGACCCCCCCAGCGGCTGCGACGCCAACCGCCCGCGGCTGAGACGCGACCCCGCCCGCGGCTGCGACCCCCCGCGGCTGCGACGCCCCCCCGCGCCGCGACGCCCCCCAGCGCCGCGACCGTCCCCGCGGCGCCGACCCGCACCTCCGTCCCCAGGCCGCCTCTGACAGCCCTTCTCTCCGCAGCTCGGCCGATACTCCGCGCTGTTTGTCGGCGTTGCCTACGGAGCCAAGCGCTACAGTGAGTGGGGGCGGCACTGGGTCTTGCGAAACCCTGTTCGGGCCCCCCCGCCCAGAACACCCCGGTGAGGTCGGCGCGGTCACCCCGGGGCATGTGCCCGACGCTCCCGTACAGCTGGGCTCAGCTGGGTTCCGGTGGGCACTGGGCGTTGGATGGCTCCTGGAGTCCGCCCAGGCAGCCTTGTCTCCTGAGCCCAGGCCGGTGCAGGGCCCCGCGGCTGCCCCTGGGTTCTGCTCCGGAAGAGCAGTGATGTAGCTAAACTGGAAACACTGCTGCTTCCCGAAACAGGCTACCTGAAACCCCGGGCAGAGGAGGAAAGGAGGGTGGCTGCTGAGCGGAAGAAGCAGCAGGATGAGCAGAAGCGAATCGAGAGAGAATTGGCGGAAGGTATGCAGCTGTTAATCCTAGAGGTTTTCAGAAAAGGGCAGCTGCTCCAAGTGACCTCGGGTGGGGGAGCAGCCACGCATATGGGGATATGGTGACAAGGTGTCTGTGCTGAGGCCACAGGTCAGGGCAGTCTTCTCCCTCTGATTCCACGGCTGTCCAGTCGGAACGTAGGGACAAGGGCTGAAGTGGAACCCAAATCCAAATCCTTTAAAACCAGGAGTCTAAGTGGATCTTCTGGGTTCTAGTTGTGGATAATGACATGTTTCCTTTCTCACTCCCAGCCCAAGATGACAGCATACTGAAGTGAACCCGCTTTCCCCAAGCCGCTTGGATGAATAAAGCCTTATGTGTTGTGTGATCTTGCCTCCTACACGTCTGACTTCTGCACCCAAGTCCATAGTTGAGCCTGTCCTCAGTTTAATGGGGTCTCAGTTGTTACCCATCACAGATCCGGGATGCAGCTCACCAACAGGGTGCCCCCCAAGGTGGGACCCCAGCCCGGGCACCATGGCACCCTTGGTCTCGCTTCTAGAACATGGCTGATGCCCTTTTCATTGGGCCCCTCACCAGTCTTCCCCTTGACCCCTAGGAGGGGACTCAGGCTGGGGGGCTGTTCAGGGGCAGGGGCTCAGCCAGTTGAGACCTGGTGTGGCCACTTCAGCTATGCTTGGAGCATGTCTCACTGCCTTTGAGTCCCTGTTTTATTGGTGAGTGAATTCATTTGTAGATGAGAAGGGAAGACATTTCCCAGCTGTGTTAGGTGAGGGCGAGTCCTGTGTGCAGGTCTGAGTGCTGAGCTCGCTGGAGACCACGGTGGCTGCGAGGGAAGCTCAGCTGTGAAGGAGATGTGAGTGGATCAGGGCGTTAACACCCATCTGGCCTCTGAGTCTCTTGGGATTCAGAGCAACTCCAAGTAGGATTTTAAAATGGATTGTTTCCAGGCAGTTATCCTCTCCCGGCCTGACCTTTCTGGCAGAACTTTCCAGCAGGCACATAATATGTACCCTCCACTCCAACTGCCAACAATGAACAAAGGACAACTTTTTTATTCTAAATTTCTGGGTCTGTATTTTTCCTAAACCAGGTGGGAAACTGAGTGTGTGTCCATCTAACCACATATACACACATACATGTGTACTGTTTTCACCAATGATTCAGACAGTTCACACCCCCTGAGTCTCTTGGTGGCGCTAGTAGATTTCTAAACAGATGAGTGAAGTGCAAAGTCAGCTATTAAGTTGTTGGTAATTACTTTATAGTTTATAAAAACTTTTAGAAAATCAGAATAACTGGAATTCTCTTCCATTTCTCGGGTTCCTGGTCTCTTGTGGCCAACAGGCAGGGCCCAGCAGGTGTGCGGGGTCAGGAGCCTTGCACCTGCTGACCAGCTCACAGAATGCAGCAGCTGGAAGATGTGGGTGCTGGGCCGCCATTGCAGGTTTCTGTGCCCCCTGCAAGAGGACAGGATGGTGAGCGAGAGCCAGCATGTGCCAGTCCTTCCCTGCTGCTGGTCGGGCATCTGCCCTGCCACAGGGAGGACCTTGGGCCTGGGTCCTGGGGCTGTGCTCCCACCCCCTGGAGAGGCGCTGGTCCCCTCTCACTGCAGGAACTGCAGGGACTAAGTTGAAGTGCTGAGCGACACCTCGAATTCTGACTGGGGCGTGCACATCCATCAAGTGGCGGGAGCAGTGTACAGGGAGCACTTGATGTACTTGGCTCACATAGGGATTCTGTTCAGTCTTTCTGAGCATGGTGGGGAAGTAGGTTTTCTAAGTTGTTGAGAGAACTGCTGCTTAACAGTGGAACAAAAGGGGCTGCTGAGTTCATGTCAGCAGGCCACCTCCCTTAACGAAGGAAGGGGTGTTGGTGCCTTGGTGACTGGTGCAGTCCATGTACAGCCCAGCGTCTGGGTTTGCGGGCCAAGGGAAGGCTAAAGTGAACAACTAAATACTTCTTTCTCTTCCTTTCTGCCTACCTGCCTTCCTCTTTAAAATGAGTTCCTGGCTGGGAGGAAGACTCTTGTCGGCTTATTCGCTGCTTCTAATCATCTGGCAGTGTCCCTGATGGGCCTCCCGACCTGAGCAAACAACCCTTGGGCAGTGTGAAGCTGGCCTTTTCTCCAAATTCAGCTTGCTCGGTTGTTCCCACACTGCCTCGGTTCACAGGCGCCCACCCCGCCTGTGGCAGTGGCCTCTGCAGACCTTTCTTGGAGGCCACTTTCTCCTCCTCTCTCTTCTCAAGGGCCTTCACTTTGTCTTCGTGCTCATCGGCCAGGGCCTTCCATTCCTTCCTGTTGTTCTGCAGGCGGTCGAACATGGGCAGTATCTCCTCGTGGAAGCGGGCAAACTCCTGGAGGGGCAGAGGAGCGGCGCACTCCCGTGCCTGGTCTCTGGGACAGTGATGCTCCCACATCACTGGCTGTGTGGGAGGGATCTGGGAGGGCTGCCTGGTGGGAGTGAGAGCCAGCAGGTGTCCCTTTACCAGCAAGGGGGCCCTGGTTTGTAGCCCTGGCACTAGAACAGGTTGTTGGCAGGTCTGAGTGCTGAGGGGTGGTCTACGGGGGCCAGGACCTGAGAGCAGGGTAGAAGGTTGGTGTGGGGGGCCGTCCACCTGCTGACTGGAGGTCCTGCGGGTCCTGACCACACACGGGTAATGTGACACCATGTACATTCGCCAAGCGTGTGCATGTTCTCACAGCCTGGCATGCACATGTGGGTCCCTAAGCTGTTGTGTGAGGATGGAGTCAGAGAAGGCAGTGGACTCAGTGTCTGGGGCTGCAGCCCTGTGACCTTTGACCCTGGCCCACATTCCTGCATGTCCACACCTGGTGGTGGAGGCAGAAGGACCTGGGGTCGGGTTCAGTAAAGATGTGAGCGCGGGCGGGGCCCTGCTGGGACCCACAGCTGCCTTGGAGCGTGGAGTGTGCCGCCCGCGAGCTGCGTCCCAGGGCATGAGGTTGGCACACCAGGGGTTCTGCAGGTGGACCCCGCTCCTTGTCTCGTCCTCTTGAGCTGCGATGTCACAGCCCAGCCTGTGTCCTCAGCACAGGTTCACTGTCGCCAGCTGTGCAGCACAGTTGCTGGGACAGCAGCCCGCTAGCTCCTGGCTCACAGACAAGCGCAGCTGCACCCACAGGTGAAAACAGTGGGCGTCACTAGGAGGTGCCCAGTGGGGTCTGGGATGGGACACAGGTGTGGGGAGGCGGGAGGAAGCCTGGTGGGAAGTGGGGGTCCTGGGGGACACTGGTGACGGAAGGTGTGAGGACAGGGCAGCTGGTGCTGGCGACTGGAGCCCCAGCCCTGCGGCCACCACTCACCTTGTACACAAACGTGCACACGAAGTCGATGAAGCCCACCTGCAGCTTGGGCAGCTCCGCCGCCTTGTTCCGGTCCATCATTGGCTGCAGGGGGGCGGGGAGGGACGGACCGTGAGGCCCCGGGAGCCTGGCATCCCCAGAGCCCCCAAGCGGCCCACCAGGGCTGGAGGCACATCTGTGGGATGCAGCTGGGCCACCAGCCGCCTGAGACACAGGCCTGGGCGGGAAAAGTCAGGGTGCCGCTGACCCCGGCTTGGGGCAGTTTGGTTACTGTGCACAGGGCTGCTCCGTGTGCCCCAGCTCCCGGGGACGTGCTGGGACACTGGACTTGGCTCTGACCCAGGCCAAGGCCGCTCTGTTGGGCTGCCCTTCATCCAGACTGGGGCCCCTGAGCCTGTCCCATCAGCCTCCCCAGTCATCTGCTCCCTGGAGCTCATGCAGCCAGGTGAGCCCCGAAGGACCCGTCAGCTTGGTCCGGAGGGGAAACTGGCCATCTCTGCTTCCTCAGTGGCTGAGATCTGGTCAGCACCCCTCCCGGCCTGTCTGCACCCCAGCTACTCAGTCAAGTGAGACTGCCTAACCGTCTGAGCAAGAAGTACCTGCGGTCATTTGCTGACACAGACCCCACGTGGGCATCGACCCGTGCACAGCCCTGTCCTGATCCCCAGTTCTGCCAACCCACAGTCCACTGGGGCCAGGCCTGCTTGCAGGCTCCACCTCTGCCTCTTCTGGCCACACCTCCAGCACATCACACCTCACCCAGATTCTGAGCCTAAATTCACACTGGGCTCCTGTCAGGTGACCCCACAAAGTATACCTGAGCTCCGAGAACCCCCAGAGCCCCATCAGCACCAAGCCAGGCCTGAGGCTCCCAAGGGCCATGATGGACTAGAGGACTCGGGCAGCACTCACAATGGGTTGCTGGTCCAGAACTGTCCTTTCCAAGTCACCTTGTTCCCAGAACTCGGCTGCCACCAGCAGGGCCACCTGAGGGCACACGGGAAGGGGTCGTTCTGCAGAGTCCAGCATCAGGCCTGACTGCCTTGTGTGCCCGCTGGAGCCACCCCACCCTCGGTGCCCCAGCCACCCACTGGGTCCCCCTCAGCTGGTGCAGTAGCACCTTCCACCCCCAGCCAGGCCCTAGCTCGCTGCTTGTGCCCACTCCACTGCCCTGGGTGTGCTCACTAGGCCTGACCTTGCTCTGCACTTCCCAGGGCTTGGTGATGGCAGAGAGGTCACACGCCGTCATCATCATGGCCCTGTGGGCAGACGGCAGATGGGCTGCAGGCCGGCCTCCCACCCTGCGCACTCCGGCCCGAGAAGCCGATTCTGTGGGCGCTCATCCAAACCACCGGCCCTTTCAGGGGGCACTCGCCCCACATCACCCCCACAGTGAAGTCTACTGCGCTCAGGTGTTTCCTGGTGCGGGAGCTGCCTATTCCGATTGGGTCTCCGGGGAGGGTGGAATTCTGCGCCCCCGCTTTGTAAGTGAAGGAGTGGAAGCTTATTCGGAGTCAACTACTGCAAAGGGACACAAACTAAGGAGACCATGACTCTTCCTGTGAGGAGTAAGACAGAAGAGCTACGAGCCGCGGTGCCCCGCTGCGCCTAGTCCAGCGCCGGAGGGAGCGGAGCCGCCCCGCCAGGCCCC